>CM061133.1:119454230-119494631 GCA_030789695.1 Scilla litardierei
CGATGCCTAAGTCAGACGATGATCTGAAAGAGGAGGCTCGGTGGAGACGGTTCGACTCGAGAGGAGATCGGAACGACGTCTACCGGCGCGAGCGGGGGAGGAAGGAGATGAAATGGGGGAACTAGGTCGTTGATGGAGTACCTTAGGTTTTAGTTACCTGAGATGCGGTCCCTTGTTCAGTCGCCCTTCTAGCCCTTTTATAGACCTCCCGTCGTGATTGCCCACGACCCACGTCCCTCGTCCACCCCTAATCGTGCCCCCTCAATCCGCCTCCCCTTTGCCGCTCCCTGCGCCATCCCAGCACCTCCCCATAACGGCCATTAAGTGGTAGCGGGCCTGGGGGAACGGTTATCGCTGGAGTGGGCGAGTGACTTGCGCGTTATCGGGGCCGGGTCGGATCGATATTCGGGGGTCCTCTATAGGGCCTTGTCGGGCGGGCCTGATCGCGCAGATGGGCTTCTGATCGACAGTCGGGTTTCTGGGCTCGTGTCTTTCGGGCTTCGGCCAAATAGGCGTAACAATTGCCCCCATTGGTCGGGTCTATCGGCCTCGGCCGGTTCGGCTCGGTCGATGTGACTTCCGCCGATTTCGACAGGCTCGTCAGTCGATGCCGACTCATTTATTGGTCGTCATCATGAGTTGGTCCGTTCGATACTTTTAAGGCGCGGGTTCTGAAGCGCCGTCGGTCCCCTGATGCTGCCACGTGTAGCTGCGGGTTTATCCCCACCGCTCGCGAGGTCGTCTTAGATAGAGAAGCCGGGTGGGTTGTGAGCCGCCATCCCGTCATTTTCTTCTTTGCGTTGATCTCGATCCTGCCCAAGCTCTGCCCCATGTCGTCTTCCTCTGCCACTGGTTCGGGTCGGCCGGAGCGTGACGCCACTCCTGGCCTGGTGGGTAGTCCTCCTTCGGCGATTCGTCGGCACGTGGGTGAACTTTCAGGGGTGCCTCCAGAGGTCTTAGCGTGGCCTTCGTCGGTCTGCGCCACCGCCATCGGGAGTATGCGCTCCGCCTACCTGCTTCCGCCATACTCGGCTCGTGCTCCCGGGTCCGACGAGCGGATCTGCCTTCCCGGTCCCAACGAGGTTCGAATATACGAGAAGTGCTTCCGCTTCGGGTTTCGTTTCCCGCTCCACCCCTTTATCGTCGAGTTCCTTCAGGCCCACCACGTGGGCTTGTGCCAATTCTACCCCAACGCCGTCGGGCTCCTCGTCGGGTTCGTCGTCGTCTGCATGCTGAGGAGAGTGGCGCCCTCTCTCCGTCTCTTCGCCCAGTTCTACCGCTTGAGTCACCACCAATCGGGAGCGTGGATTTACATCAGCGCCCGCCCGAAGATGACCCTGGTGCTGGGGTTGCCGAGCTCCCTGAAACGTTGGAAGGGGGAGTATGTATTTGTCACGTTCCCGTCGAGTGTACCTTTCCCGGTTCGGTGGGGAGTGGCCGGCGCGGTTATCCTCGATCTGGGTGAGCCGACTGCCGCCGAGCTGCAGACTGCGAAGGACCTGCTGGCGATTCCTGCGAGGGAGCGGACGATCGATGTCCTCTTTAGTGACCATAACTTGCGCAAGACGGTGTGGCCCTTGGGTAAGCTCTCCGAGTATTCACCATTCGATGTTGCTTGGGCTCTTCTCGGCTTCTTACTTCTTCTTTGGGTGCAGGTGAATTCCCTCTCGGTCCTTCTCCCGCCAGCGCTCACGTGCAGGCCCCAGATCCGGACCCGCGTAAGAGGGATCATGTGCTGGAGGTCCGGAAGAAGCAACGGGCCGTGACCTCGGCCGTAGGCTCCAAAAGGAAGAAGGGGCCATCTCCCTCTATCCCCTTGTTGGGGTCTTCCAAGAGGGTCCGTGAGGGGGTCGGGGAAGTTGACGTCCCGCCGCCTGCCGATCAGCTCCGACCTGCCCCCGTTGAGATTGCCTGGCCATGGGTTGGCCCTTCGCCTCTCCCGGGCGGCTCTCTCCCTGATGCCTACGATCGGTATCTAGGCACGTTCCGCTCCAACCCAGGCGAGTTTCCTTCGTCAGGGGGAGGCCTTCTTCGTCCACGCTTCCCGGTGGGGGAGAAGGAATCGGTGTTCTCGAGCCGCGGAGCTGCCGCACGAGTGGCCGAGAACAGTTGCCTCCCTCCTGATCAGGCTGTACTGGATGGAGTTAGAGGTGACTGTTTGTCCACCTTCGTGATTCAGGCCGGTCAACAGGTAGAGTGTCTCTGCTTGTCCTCCCTCCAGCTGCTTTCGCCGTCTTACCTTTGTTGCCTTGGTGCAGTTGTCCTCGGTGGGTCTTTCGATGAGACGCCAGTTTGCGGTGCTTCCCAAGGCCAGGTCCGACACCGGGCGAGATCTTGAGGTCCACGGTGATGAAGGGGAGGCAGGTCAGTTAGAGGAAGTGCGGGTCAAGTCCTTGGAGACCCGCATAACTGAGCTGTCCTCTGCCTTGGAAGAGGCGGACCGGGCGAGAGCCCTGGCTTTGACTGCAAAGTCAGAGGCCGAGGCGCGGGTCGCCGATCTTTTGGGAGATGCCGACACGTCTGGGGGAGCCGACAAGACCCCCGTCTCCGTTGCTGCCCTCGAGGCCCTGGAGCTCTTCGGTCGTCTGGAGGCAGCGGAGGAGCAGGTGAGGGCTCTCTTTGCTCAACTCGGCGATAGATCCCGGGAGATCGAGGTGGAGAGGGTGGATCACCAACGCCAGATCGAGACCTTGGAGGCTCGGGTGCGTGGGCTTGAGGAGGTGGATCCATCCCGGATCGCCCGAGAAGCCGTGGAGGAGTATGCCACCTCCTTCGTTGAGTCCGCCTTGGCTGAGGCGTTCGAGAAGGGTTTCGCCCGGTGTCAATCCGAGATCTGGAAGAAGTTCCTGCTCTCGGGAGTCAACTTCGAGGATCTCCGGGCGCACTCTGACGGCGAACGGAGCGTGGGGGGCGGCCTTAGTGAACAGCCAGCCTGTGGCTCCACTGGTGCCCCTGGAGATGATTGAGGGAGGGGAATGCCCCTCGGCCTCTTCGTGCGTCTCTCCGCACATCTTTTTGTTAGGCGTGCGCCTTGTAGGTGTCTCATCGGGCGAGGCTTCCCTTGTCCCGGGTGGGTTTAACACATTTATCTGAAAGGAACGAACTTAAATAAATTTATTTCTTAGAAAACAATTCATTTATTGAAAGTACTTGCGTAAGTGTTCCGCATTCCAGGCGTGAGTGAGAATCCTCCCCTCCATATTGGCTAGACGGTAGGTTGCAGGTCCGAGGACCTCGATGACTTTGTAGGGTCCCTCCCATTTAGCCGCGAGCTTCCCTTTGCGAGCAGTATCCGGGTTGAAGCCTGCTTTCCGGAGGACCAGGTCCCCAAGGTGGAAGCTTCTTCCCCTGACCCGAGTATTGTAGTATCGGGCCACCTTCTGCTTCTGGCGGATGATGGTGGCCAGGGCTTGCTCCCGCCGCTCGCCGAGGAGGTCCAGACCGAGCTCCAGACCTTGCGAGTTCCTGTCTTCGTCGAAGCACTTGAGGCGGAGAGATTCTTCACCCAATTCAACCGGTACCACCGCCTCGGCCCCGTAGGCAAGCATGAACGGGGTTTCTCCGGTGGCCTCCTTGTGGGTCGTCCGGTATGACCAGAGTATCCCGGGGAGCTCTTCTGGCCAGTTTCCTTCGGCATCCTTCACTTTCTTTCGGAGGGGCTCTATGATGCATTTGTTGGCTGCTTCCGCCATTCCGTTGGTCTGGGGGTGCGCTACGGAGGCGAAGATAAGCTTGATCCCCCATTCCGCGCAAAAGTCTTTGAACCCCGCGGAGTCGAACTGTTTCACGTTGTCTGTGACGATGGCCCGTGGCACTCCGAATCTGTAGATGATGGAATTCCATACGAAGCTTTTCGCTTTCTTCCACGTGATGGTGGCCAATGGTTCAGCCTCGATCCACTTGGTAAAGTAGTCCACCGCCACAATCAGATACTTCCGCTGCCCCCGGCCCGGCTTAAATGGTCCGAGGATGTCGAGCCCCCATTTCGCAAAGGGGATGGGGCTCACGATAGGGATGAGCTCCGACGGGGGAGTTGAGGTGTGGTTGGCATACCTCTGACATTCTTGGCACTTTTGGACGTAGTTTGTTGCTTCTTGGACCAGGGTCGGCCAGTAGTATCCCTGCCTCAAGATCTTCTGTGCGACCATCTTGCCCCCGTGGTGATTTCCGCAGATCCCTTCGTGAACCTCCCGTAGGACGTAGTCGGCTTCCTGCGGTCCGATGCATTTCAGGTATGGGAGGACATCCGCCTTCGTCCAGCGCCTTCGGTAGAGCGTCCCCTCGTGGATCACGTATCGGAGCGCCTTCCTCTCCAGGGTCCAACGCTCGTCCCAGTCCGTCGGCACCTCCCCATGAGTGAGGTACCGTATGATCGGGTCCATCCAGGTGGGATCTTGGTCGATCGCCATCACCTCCCGCTCTTCCGTGCTGGGGGACTGCAGGTTCTCCATGTAGATGGTGCGGCCCAGCTCCTTAGGCGAGGACGAGGCTAGCTTCGACAACGCATCTGCCCGTGCGTTCTCCGATCGCGGGAGATGCATGACTTCCACGTTTTTGAACATGGACAACGCCGCTTTGGCGACGGTGAGATACCTCTGCATCGCTTCCTCCAGCGCCTCGTAACTTCCCAGAAGCTGGTTGACAATGAGCTTCGAGTCACTGAGGAGGCGCACGGACTCGGCCCCGAGCTCCAGGGCTAGCCTCAGGCCGTTGATCACCGCTTCGTACTCCACCACGTTGTTGATGGCCGGGAACTCGAACCGCAACGCGTATTCCACGTTGTTCCCTTCCGGAGATCGGATCGCGATCCCAGCCCCGCCTCCTGACTGTGTGGCCGATCCGTCCACATGGACTATCCATGCTCCTGGGACTCCTGACTGGAGGTGGTCAGCCGAAAGAAAAGACAAGGGTTGGGCAATTACCGTTGCTGGGCCTTCTTCCTCCGGGGGGTGTTCTCCTTCCGTTGTGCATTCAGCGATGAAGTCGGTCAAGGCCTGCCCTTTGATGGCCGTGCGCGGTTTGAATCGGAGGTCGAACTCGCTCAATTCCACCCCCCAGTTTAGCATCCTTCACATTCGATCGAATCTCTTGAGATTCTGCTCCAGTTGTGAGTCGGTCAAGACCAGTATGGTGTGGGCTTGGAAATAGGGCCTGAGCCTTCGCGCTGAGAGAACGAGGGCGTACGCCAGTTTCTCCATGGGTGAGTACCGCATCTCTGCCCCCTTCAAGATCCGGCTCGTGTAGTACACCGGCCACTGCACCCCACCGTCTTCCCTGATCAGCACCGAGCTCACTGCTTCCTCTGTGCACGCCAGGTAAAGGCTTAGCGACTCCCCTTCTCGTGGCTTGGACAGGAGAGGCGGGCTGCGGAGGTACTCTTTGAGATCCGCGAACGCCCTGGAGCAGTCTTTGTCCCATAGTATCGCCTTCCTGTTGTCTGATGGTTCCGCGATCGCTTTCCTCAGAACTTTGAAGAAGGGGAGCGATCTTTCCGCCGATTTGGAGAGGAATCGCCCCAAGGCTGCGATGCGCCCATTCAGCCTCTGCAGTTCTTTGATCGTCGTCGGCTCCCGCATGTTGATCAGTGCCTCGATCTTTTCAGGATTAGCTTCAATGCCACGGTTAGTTATCATAAATCCCAAGAATTTGCCAGATCTTACCCCGAACGTGCACTTCGTGGGGTTGAGTCGAATGTTGTGTCGTCGCAACCGCTTGAAGGTTTCATGAAGGTCGGCGATATGGTCCTCTGGCTTTCTCGACTTGACAAGCATGTCGTCGACGTAGACCTCCAGGTTCCTCCCGATCTGGGAGTAAAAAACCTTGTTGACCATTCTCTGGTAGGTGGCCCCTGCGTTCTTCAAGCCAAAGGGCATCTTCTTGTAGCAGTATGTTCCCCGGTCCGTCGTGAAGGCTGTCATCTCTTCGTCCATGGGATCCATCTGGACTTGATTGTACCCTGAGTAGGCGTCCATGAAGCTAAGCATCTCGTACCCCGAGGCGTTGTCCACAAGGTGGTCAATGCGCGGTAGGGGGTAGCTGTCCTTGGGACAGGCTTTGTTGAGGTCACTGAAGTCCACACACATTCGCCACTTCCCGTTGGGTTTCCTGAACATCACCACGTTCGATAGCCACTCTGGGTACCAGACCTCTCGTATGAAGCCGGCGTCGAGGAGACGCTCTACTTCCTCGGAGGCCGCCTTCATCTTCTCGCCACCCAGGTTTCGCTTCTTCTGCCTGACCGGCTTGAAGTTGGGGTCGGCGTTGATCTGGTGGACGATCACCTGGGGATCTACGCCGGGCATGTCCTCTGGTGACCAAGCAAAGACGTATAGGTTCGCCTCCAGGCACTCGACCAGTTGGCTCCTCAGGTCGTGGCTTAGCCCTCTCCCGATTGAGACGAACCTGCCCTCGACATCCGTGACCGGGATCTGCTCTTGTTCCTCCGCAGGGGTGGGTCTCGGCCCGCCCCTTAAGTCGAGCGCGGCCATCCGGTCGACTAGACGATCTTCGGGCCCTTCCTCCTCCAGTTGGTAGCAGGTATTCGGTCTCCCCGCGTCGCCTTCGACCTGCCCCATCCCCCTGGGCGTTCGGAACTTGATAGTCTGATGGAGGGTCGAGACAACTGCGCCGATGGCGTTGAGAAGGGGTCGGCCGATGATTCCGTTGTACTCCGACCCGATCCCCAATACGATGAATTCCACCGCCAGGGTCACCGAGTCTGGTGGGCCTCTGAGTGTTACCGGGAGATGGATCGTGTCGATGATGGGGGTGGAATGACCCGTGAACCCTACCACGGGACCCGAGCGAGGTTGTAAGTCTTCCTTCCGCCACCCCATCTTCTCCAGGGTTGACATGAAGAGGACGTCATAGGAGCTGCCGGTGTCGATGAGCAGCCGCCGTACCATGGTTGTGTCGATGATCATCGACACCACCAAAGCTACATCTGACCTGCGCGCTGCTACGGTCGTGCTCGGCCTCCCGACCGGTAGGGCCGGTGAGGGTTTCTCGGTCCTCTCCTCACGATCCTCCTCGCGATGGGCCCGGGCCCACTCTTGCCAACGATGGCGGGCCCTGTCGCTTCGCGCTTGGGCCTTGCTCTTCCTTCGACGTGATGGGTGAAGTCGTGTCATTGCAGGCGTGGTTTGTTTCTTCGTGGGACAGTTCGTTCCCACAGACGGCGCCAGATGTTTCAGAGTGTTTTCTCACTTCAAAAGCATTGACCGTGGATTACCCGGTCAACGTGGTCAAGGGGCCGACTTGGGTCCCTCGGGTGTGTCGAGTCTGTGCCGTCGCGAGGTGAATCGGAGTTGCGGATGACGTGGAGCACATCGGCTGGGCCGGATCTGGATCCTCGGCCACGAGGGGGGTGAGGGGAAGCCTCGACCCGGTGTGAGACGCTCGGCCCCGGACAGTCGGACGACGAGGGGTAGCTTCGGCGCCTCGTGAGCGGAGGGGAAGCCTCGGCTCGAACGGACGTGCTCGGCCTCGGTCAGTCAGACGACGAGGGGTAGCCTCGGTCGTCTTGCTTGATGCGTGGCTGGCGTGGGGCGGAGGGGAAGCCTCGGCCCGTGGATCTGACATCCTCCTGCGCAGACGAGAGCACTCGTCAGGGGGGCCGGACCTTGGTTCCGGCCAAATCCCCTCCGATGCCTAAGTCAGACGATGATCTGAAAGAGGAGGCTCGGTGGAGACGGTTCGACTCGAGAGGAGATCGGAACGACGTCTACCGGCGCGAGCGGGGGAGGAAGGAGATGAAATGGGGGAACTAGGTCGTTGATGGAGTACCTTAGGTTTTAGTTACCTGAGATGCGGTCCCTTGTTCAGTCGCCCTTCTAGCCCTTTTATAGACCTCCCGTCGTGATTGCCCACGACCCACGTCCCTCGTCCACCCCTAATCGTGCCCCCTCAATCCGCCTCCCCTTCGCCGCTCCCTGCGCCATCCCAGCACCTCCCCATAATGGCCATTAAGTGGTAGCGGGCCTGGGGGAACGGTTATCGCTGGAGTGGGCGAGTGACTTGCGCGTTATCGGGGCCGGGTCGGATCGATATTCGGGGGTCCTCTATAGGGCCTTGTCGGGCGGGCCTGATCGCGCAGATGGGCTTCTGATCGACAGTCGGGTTTCTGGGCTCGTGTCTTTCGGGCTTCGGCCAAATAGGCGTAACAGTATGAAACACCAATACTCAATAATCTCCTCCTTTTTGATGATGACACACATTATGTAAATCACAAATAATAAAGCACAATGCTAATGATCTCCCCCTACTTATATGCACCAATTATATAATGAGCTACACAAAGGTAAATACTCATAATACCAAAAAACATGGTGACATATAATAGGCATGAATCACATAAACCAATTGCAAAGAATAAAAGCTTGCAAACAAGAATGGTTTATCTAATCCCATATATCTCTCCCTATAGAGATATCTCTCCACATATGCATATGTATATATCTCTCCCCCTATAGATATGATTACATAATGCATATATCTCTCCCCCTTGACATCGTCAAAAAGGTGGATATAAAAAATATCCCCCTTTGTCATCTTAACCAAGATGTGACAATATGCAAGAAAAGAAAGATATGTATGATACCAAATTTAAAAATTTAGTGAGTATCAATTCACTATCCCATGCTCCCCCTAGATCATAGAAATGGTCAACTTTTGACTTCTAGGATCTAATACCATAATTAATGGAGCCATGGGCCTAAAGTGTATCAAAGCAATAGATATGGAAAAATCAAGCTTCAAAGATACACAAAGAATATTGCCAAAAAAATGAAACATGAAACAAGTTGACAATAAACAAGAGGTTTGGTTTGATAACCAAGTATAAATAATGATCTCAAATAACCTCCGAAATGAGAGTTAAACTATGTCTTAAAATAATTTAAACACATAATATATTAACTCCCCATTGACATACACGTGGATCAAAAATGCATGCATGTCAATAAACCCCAAGGTCCCCATTTTTATGAAAAGAAATAAATTTGAAAATATTTTCAAAATCATGAAACACACACAATCAATGGGTATGCTTAAAATAAACATAGAAGCACAATACCCATGCAATATGCATATGTGTGAGGAACCTAAACATTAGGTAACCAAACCCAAGAGGAGTTTGATTTCCTAACGTAATCACACGAGGTGATCACATCTCTAACTAGAGAGTTGATGTAACTATCTCTCTCTTGCACACTAACTTTAGTGGGAATCCATAATCTCAAGGATTTTCTAGGCAAGGGTTTTGCCTTTGCAAGAGGGAAGGATGTGGCATGCTTAGGTGTAGAAACAAATTTCTTAGCATGCATAGAATGATGATTTTGCTTCTTAGCAAAAAATGAATATTTTTCATTCTTCCTCATTACCTCGTGATCTACATGCTTCTTGTTGGTGTTCTTGTTGTACATGAAAACATGGTGATTCTTCTTAGGTGCTTTAGCAAAATTTCTTGAATTTGCACCATAAGAGGAATTAGAGGTGGGTTTGGGAAACACATTTTGAATATAACCCAAACCTCCTCTATGATTTGCGTGATGTTGTTTTTCCAACAAATCGTGGAGTGAATCCCTAGAATACACAAAGCTTATGAGCTTCCGGGATTCCTCTTCACATTTCAACGTAAGTTGTTGAATGTGAGCATCTAAGCTAAGGTTTTGAGCAACGAGTTTTTCATTAGAAAGGCTCAATTCCTTAACTTGAGAGAGAAGTGTGTCTCTCTCACAAGTGCCATACACATGCATTTCATCATGAATTACGCTAGAAGATTCTAAATCATGCACCCTACTCATAGCATTATCAAGTTTAGCTTTCATTTTCTCATATGAGTCGATGCACTTACTCGCCAAATTGGAGGCCACATTAAGGCGGTATTCAAGCTCCTCATAGGATGGCTTTTCCTCCTCGGCTTCATCATCACTTTCATCCTCGCTTGCGCTTGACGAAGACTCTTCCCCATTAGCCATGAAGCAACTTTCTTCTTTGGAGTTGAGCCATGACTCTATCTCTTCATCGCTTGAGTTAGATGAAGTTGATGAAGAGTCATCAAAGGCAACGAAACACCTTTGATCGTGCTCCTTGTCATCTTCTTCATCATCATTAGATGTGTCCCCATCAGAATCATCAAATGTGCCGATAAGTCCCTTCTTTTGGTTCTTGACCTCGGACTTGGCTTTCCAATGTTTCTTTCCTTTACCCTTATAGGTATCTATGTTGGGTTTGGAAGGGAATTCGGTAGCCACAATTCCACTACAGTTGAAACAAACCAACTTGTTAGACTGTGAGTCAAACTTTGATGAAGACATACCTTGATTATCCTTGAGGAATGCCTTGAAATTCTTGAATTGCTTGGCAAGCTCGATGTAGTTATCGTCGCTAAGATCTTCTTCATCTTCACTTGGAGCTTCTTGTTGGAACTGTTTTTTCCATTTGAAAGACTCCTTCTCATCATGAAGAGCAACACCCTTTTTCTTCTCGGGCTTGGTTGATTGAATCTCTTCCTTGTGTTGAAGTAACACTTCATGAGAGATCTCCAAAGTGTGCCAAATACTATTTGCCGATTTGCACTTGGAGATGCGATCGAACTCATCCGGAGTGAGGACGCAATGGAGAACACACATAGCCCTAGCATTGACTTTGATCAAGTCCTTCTCCGCTTTAGTTCTCAAGGCCGCAGGTGAAGTAGGCTCCTCGAAAGGTGACTCCGTTATGTCCCAAAGGTCATGACTCTTCAAGTAGACCGTCATCCTGATCTTCCAACTCGGGTAGTTGGTTCCGTTGAAGAGCGGGAGTTGGACGGTAGAATGACCTTCTTCATGAGGCGCGGATGTAGCGTTGAATGCCATCGTTGTAGTATGCTTTAACCTCACTCGGATACCAATTGTAGGGATCGTCTAACCCTTGCAATACTAACAACACACACTAGAGGAGGGTGAATAGTGTGATGGCAATAAAATTGTCCAATTAAAATTTAACTTGCAAATGCGGAATTATAAATGCAAGAGGAATTAAAAGGCACAATCAATCCAAACGCAAACACAAAGTTTTATCCTGGTTCCCCAAACTTGGGTACATCCAGTCACACCAATATTCACTATATTCCCACACAGAGAAGTGAATACAAATCTCACAAGGAGATGTAATGCCCTACAAGCTACTGCACAAGTACTAGAGGGGGGGTGAATAGTACTTTAAAAATAACGAGGAGTATAATTCCTAATTATCGTGCAAACAACTACTAAATCAATTTGCGGAAGCTTAAATTGATGACAACAACAAAATTAACAATGCTAACAATTGAATATGATGGGTTTAGATCCACCCAAGTCTCCCCGACTTGTTCCCGGTGATCCTACGTCCCAGTACACCCGGATCCCCTCCGGATACTTAGGTTAGAAACCCTAACCCAAGATTTCCACTATGATATCTTGTGAAAAACCTTCACAAGATCAAATCATACATGCAATGGAAATAGTGAATCCCACAACCCAGGATCACAACCTTCTCTCACAACCGAGAGAATCAATAAGCAATGAAAATCAGTTTATAATTGAAATAAACAATCTTACCACAAAATCCTATACCTTGAGTTTGCTTACCAAATAGGTGCAAGGAGGAATTTGAGGAAGAGGAAGTCACCAAGACCTAGCACCACTGAAATGAGCAGCAATGGATGCCTAGGAGTGATTAGGAGACTTGAATCAAGCTAGAGCTTGAATGGCTCACCAAGAACAAACTTCTCTCAAGATGGATTCTAGATCTATAAAGTGAGAGAATGGATTTCTTGTGAGGGAGAGAGCTTTGGAAATGAGTGAGAATCTCTAACTCTTTCAATCTCAATGAATCTCTGAAATATAGCTCTTCTTGGGGAAGAAGAACCCCAGCTTAGTATTTATACTAAGGGGGGAAATCGTGTTAGGTCATAACCCAACGGTAGGAAATCTGAAGCCACTAGTCGGTCAAAGAACAAACACTGACAGACTAGTTCAACTAGTCGGTCGGTCAAACAACATGGACCGACTAAGTGATGAACAGTGAACAGATTGAATTTCAGACCTAGAAATCTAGTCGGTCCAAGAAGACTGTCTGACCGACTAGTTTCACAACTAGTCGGTCGGTCAGTGAACTTAGACCGACTAAGAGTTAAAAACAAATAGTCTGAATACAAATTGAGTTAGTCGGTTCAAGAACAAATGTTGACCGACTAGTTCATCAACTAGTCGGTCGCTAAACGTTCTTAGACCGACTAAGGATAAACAGTAACTTGGCATGAACATAGACTGTTCAACTAGTCGGTCTAAGTAGCATCACTGACCGACTAGTTCACTAACTAGTCGGTCGGTGAGTCAACATGGACCGACTAAGTATAAACAGTAACAAGGCAAGTTCAGAGAATGTTCAACTAGTCGGTCTAAAAAGCATCACTGACCGACTAGTTCACCAACTAGTCGGTCGGTGAGTCAACATGGACTGACTAAGTGTGAACAGTAAAGAGCATGAAGTTTAGAAAGCAAACTAGTCGGTCCAAGAAGCTTTGCTGACCGACTAGATCACCATCTAGTCGGTTGGTTCTTCTTCTTGAACCAACTAACATGCACAAGAAGTCCCGAATCGAAGCGCGATGCTTCGGGAAAGATTGTATGGACTTCTACTAAGATCCTAGCTCTAAGATAGGAGCGATATGAAGATAGAAATGTAAGATATACTCAAGGCTTAACATTCTATAGATCGAAACTAAAAGACTATAAATAAAACCTTAAGGAACGGTCTTCGAGAGCTTCGATCAAATCTTCATGACTTCCAAAATGGTCCAAAAGCTTCAACGAAGCTTTAGGCATTGAATACGAGCTTTGAGAAGTCTTGAGATGTCGCTGTGAGTGTTCTCGTGAATTTGGCGACGATCTCCATAACTGCGCTCACAAATTGTTAGTTCATGAATTATTTATGTTTGCTCATCATCCAAAACCAAATCCGGGGAGTCCAATACTCAACATTCTCCCCCTTTTTGGTGATGACAAACCAACATAAATAATAATAAAAAATAATGATTCAAATGTAAAATACTTACTCCCCCTGCATTGATGACACGTTAATTTCAAATAGAATAAATATAAATTGCATCAAGCAGACGAGTGAGATATATAATGAGAATCGATTATTGAAATATCGGATTTGAAAATCCTTATATATATCTTAACTCCCCCTGAATCTAACATATCAAATTAGATTCTTGGAAATTGAGTTAAATTTTCATTTGCCCTAATCATTATCATTATCTCTCCCCCTTTGGCATTATCCCAAAAATGGGGGGCATACAATGACAACAACAAGGATAAAGAAAATCCAACTTCGGGAGTCGTAGAATATAACGATGGACCAAATTGACACCAAGGGAAAATAGATGAAATCAAATCATAGTGTGCCAAATTGTCCATTTTCGAAAAACGAAAATTAAAATCATCAAAATACCAAATATAACTTCACTTATTGAATAAAGAAACGTACTCTTCAATACTCAATATTCTTGGGTAAATTTGTGCATGGAAAACAATTCTATGCAATCATAGAAATAAAATCTATTTAACCAAGTTTATAATCGTCGAGCGACGAAATCACATATCATAGACATTGAATGAATATTAAATGTGCACAACGAAGTAAAAGAGAACATCGATGTATATATATATAAGAATATCATGAGTACATGCAAAAATACATCGACTACATCATATAAAGTGCAACATCTATATCACCAATAAAAATACAACATCATCATCGACACACTATCATCAAACATCCAAAATACATCAAATACACCGACATCCATAAAATCAGAAATACATCAAAACACCACCAAACTCTATCCTAGCCCAAAACACTCTCAAAAAGATGTATCATCCAATGATCACCGGAGAGTCCTCCAAACTGACGCTCAGGAGGAAGTGGTAGGATCAGTAGTCTCCGTGGGTCCAGTCGATGGAGTGGACTCAGGCTCTGCTTCAAGGAGTGGTGTGACAACTGAAGGGATCGTCGGGGCTGGAGTGGAAACATCGACAGGCTCAATGGTGGGTGTATCAGTAGGAACGTCAGCAGGCTCAACAGGAGTAGTGACGTCAGCAGGAGCAGCAGCAGCATCAACAGGAGTCTGAACCACTGGAGCAGAAGACTCTGGAGCACCGGAAGAAGTGGCAGCTCCAGCAGTGGAAGTAGTAGCAGCAGCAGCAGTGGCCTCAGCACCACGAGCTAAAGAGGTGACAAGCTCATCAATCTCCTCGTCATCCATCTCCTCATCCTTAGAAACAGGAGGAGGAAGCTGAATACCCATCAACTCTGCCATACGGCACACAACCTCCTCGGTACGAGCCAAACGAGACTCGTGATGACGAAGAAGGCGAGCGATATCATCTAGAGTGGGGGTAGGAGGAGGGGCTGCAGAAGCTGAAGGTGTGGCCTGGGATGCAGAAGGAGTCGACCGCTGTACGTGACGAAGTGTCGCAAGAGACTTCTTGACGGCCGTCGCGTTCAGGGGTGGACCGAGGGGACGCTCATCATCCGGAGGCAAAGGAACACCAAAGTGACGGAATACCAAGGTCAGAAGACAAGGATATGGGATGTGCAACGATTTACTAGACTTGCGAAGACACTCGAAAGAATCCATCTTATCGAGTATGATGCATGCCCAGTTAATCGAGCTACCCATAAAAAGAGCGTAAATCAGCTTCAAGAAGGGCTGCGAAGGAAGTGAGGAAGATCCATATTTGGGCAAAAGACATGATTTCAAGATAAGATTAATCACCCAAGCATTCGGCTTGAATGATTTGGAGGGAACACCTATGAAAGCAGGGGGGATAACCTGAAAGATATCAACGAGGGTCGGCTGATGGAGAGAAGAGATATCATCTACGGAAATATCAGAAGGGAGGAGGCCAGACGATGAGCATCCTGTCAACTCCCGCAAGATCTCTGCAGTGAGGACTATAGGAGTCCCCAAAACAAATGTCTCGATGGAGTGGGTCTCATCATACTGACCCCGGGTACGATTGGCATAGAAAAGCTTGACCAGTCGAGGATAGGGTCGAGGGTTCGCCTTAGGGTCATATCTAAGATATTCCAAAAGTCCGCTATAGGATAAAAGATCCGCAAGGCCAAGAAAGTCAGAGAACTGAACGTAATGCTCCAATAGCAGTGGGCAGTGCTCTATACGGTTGTAAGCCGCTAGACACTGAGGGTCGTCGCGACACAACGATATATCTACACCGCCTACCGGCATCGGGGCTTTTCCCTTAGCCTTAAGGGTCTTAGGAGGAGGGGGTGGAGTAGGTGCCTTCTCGGGATGCTCAGGAGTGTACTCTTCCTCGGAATCATCCTCAGAGTCACTACCTGAACGCTCACCGGGAGGGGTAGGTGCACGGAACTTTTTGGTTTGGGCTTTGGGCTTGGAAGTTTGGCCTTTGGCTTTGGGCTTGGAAGTCCTCTTCCTCTTCAACGGTGGTGAAGATGAAGAGGGGAGACGAGTGGTCTTGGCCCTACGCTTAGGTGGAGTCGAAGTCTCCCTAGGGTGTGATGGATCTACGGTCATGGGGGATGCCCCAGAGGAAGTAATCGGGATCCTCGTTTTTGCCATGATCGTGGCACAACGAGTACAAGCAATCGAAGTTTGAAAAAGATCAAACAACCCTAAGCTCACAAACCCTAAAGAGTGCAATCGAAACAGGCTTAAGGCAAGATCAAACCTTAGATGAAGTTCGAAACCCTAAGTCGACAAAATCAAACCCTAGAAGATGAAATCGACCTAGATCAAACCCTAGAGCTGGAATCGAGACCTAGGAGGAGGAGATATACCTAGGAGGAGTGATCGACGGTGGCGGTTGGTCGGAAGAACGCCGGAGATCGACGGAATACGAAGGGACACGAACGGGGGAAAAGGGATTTTCTAGCTGGAGAAGAAAAACAACCGACTAGAATGAGAAAAATCCGATTAGATTGGGATTAAGTCGGTCGAAATCACGAAAAGACGTGACTGCCCCTGATCACTTAGTCGGTCTAAGTTCAAACGTTGACCGACTAGATGACGATCTAGTCAGTCGGTTAACGAGCTTGAACCGACTAAAGTGAAACAGCGACCAGTCGAAGATTCCCTGACTGAGAATTAGTCGGTCTACGTTCAAATACTGACCGACTAGAACTAAATCTAGTCGGTCGATAAGTGAACTTGAACCGACTAATAGAGCTAAGCTGGAGAGGAAATCCTAATAGCTTGAGTTAGTCGGTCTGAGTTCTTTTACTAACCGACTAGATACGAATCTAGTCGGTTGGTGATTGAACTGATACCGACTAAATGAGTCCAAAATTTTAGAGAATGAGCTAGTCGGTCTGAGTTTATTAGCTGACCGACTAGATGTGAATCTAGTCGGTTGGTTGATGAACTGAAACCGACTAGAAGAGGCCAAAAATTGAGAAATAAGTTCTCTCCTAAATACACTTGGACGAAACATCATAATCCTCTCAAAAATCATCTAAACTACCCTATTAAACATCGAAATCTCAAATATGACATTCAAATATGAATTCGAGCAAAAATTCAAAATATCACATAAAATCCCGAAAAATCCAATAAGTCTAGCATGAACGAGATATTGCGAAATATAATAGCATGCAAGATTATTGAATGAAACATGAATCCTATATCTCGGATTCACCCATAATCCCCAATTCTCGACGCAACCGCACAAAAGAGTCCTCCTTTAGGGGTTTCGTGAAAATATCGGTGATTTGCTTTTGGGTTTCAACGTACACTAAAATGGTGTCCTTTTTAGCAACATGATCATCTAAAAAATGGTGTCGGACATCTATGTGTTTCGAACGGAAATGGTGTACCGGGTTCTTGGAAAGACATATTGCACTTTGGTTGTCAACCATGATAGGGCAAGTATCACAATTTATACCAAAGTCTTTAAGTGTGTGTCTCATCCAAAGAACTTGAGCACACGCGGCACCGGCGGCAATATATTCCGTCTCGGTGGTTGAAAGTGATACGGAATTTTGCTTCTTGGAAAACCAAGAGACAAGAGAATTTCCTATAAAATGGCAAGTGCCACTAGTACTTTTCCTGTCGGATTTGCATCCCGCATAATCGGCATCACTATATGAGACTAACTCATATGTGCTAGATTTCAGATAAAGTAATCCAAAATCTAAAGTGTAACTTAGATAGCGAAAAATACGTTTTACCGCTACTAAGTGAGAATCCTTAGGTTGAGACTGATAACGAGCACAAATACAAACGGCAAACATGATATCGGGCCTACTAGCGGTAAGATAAAGTAAACTACCTATCATACCTCGATATAGACGAATGTCTACATCTTTTCCGCCCGTATCTTTATCAAGATGCTTTGTAGTGCTCATAGGAGTCTTTTTCCCGGAGGCATTCTCCATTCCAAATCGCTTTAGCAACTCCACCGTGTATTTCGTTTGGTGGATGAAGATTGCATCGTTCATTTGGCGAATTTGGAGACCTAAGAAATATTTGAGTTCGCCCATGTGGCTCATCTCAAATTGTTCCTTCATAACATTAGAAAACTCTTCGCAAAGAGCAAAGTTAGTAGCACCGAAAATGATATCATCAACATAAATTTGAACTAATAAAATATCATTATTCGCATGCTTGACCAAAAGTGTAGAATCGGCTTCTCCCATTTTAAAATTCAAATCCAAAAGAAAATTCTTTAGGCGATCATACCAAGCTCGAGGAGCTTGTCTCAAACCGTAAAGTGCTTTCTTTAGTTTAAAAACATGATTTAGAAAATTTTCATTAATAAAGCCCGGAGGTTGAGAAACATAAACTTTCTCAACGACATCTCCGTTTAAAAATGCACTTTTTACATCCATTTGAAATAGTTTGAAATTTTTATGGCATGCAAAAGACAATAATAATCTAATTGATTCTAATTTAGCTACCGGAGCGAAGGATTCTTCGAAATCAATACCTTCCTCTTGACGGTAGCCTTGAGCAACTAACCGAGCTTTGTTCCGGACGACGACTTGGTTTTCGTCGGTTTTGTTCTTGAAGATCCACTTTGTCCCTATGACGGTGTGGTTCTTCGATGGCAATGGAACAAGCTCCCAAACTTCATTCCTCTCGAATTGAATGAGTTCCTCCTCCATGGCTAAGATCCAAGCGCTATCTTCGCATGCTTCATTAACATTCTTTGGCTCTATCGAGGAGGCAAAGGCACAATGAGCGAAGTAGTTCACTTGCGATCTCGTCTTGACACTATCATGGATATTGCCAATGACTTGCTCATGAGGATGGTCACGAACGGTATGAAGCCGTTTGGGAATACCTTGATCACTAGGAACATTCTCAACAACTTCATTAGACGAGTTAGTCTCAATAGAATCAATAGAATCATTAGAGTTAGAATTACCAATTGAATCACATAAGACATCCATAGAGTTATCATCATTAGTAATTCTAGTTGGAACAAATCCTTCATTAAATGACACATGAAGCGACTCCTCGATCGTTGAGGTTCGTTTGTTGAATATCCGGTAGGCTTTGCTACGTAAAGAATATCCAACAAAAATCTCCTCATCGGATCTTGGATTGAATTTGTCCAAACTACCATACGTGTTCTTAATAAAACATTTCGAACCAAAAACACGAAAATGTTTAACTTGAGGCAACCTACCAAACAACAATTCATAACAAGTTTGTTTAATGACGGGCCTCAAAAGTATTCTATTAAACACATAGCAAGCGGTATGTACCGCTTCCGCCCAAAATTGATGGCCAAGTTGGCTATCATCAAGCATAGTGCGAGCACACTCCACTAGCGTCCTATTCTTTCTCTCAACTACACCATTTTGAGGAGGTGCACGAGGGAAAGAGAAGGTGTGTGTAATACCAACTTCATCACAAAATGGCTCAAAAGACTCATTCTCAAATTCCCCTCCATGATCACTACAAATAGTTACAATGGTGGTTCCAATGAGATTTTGTACTTTCTTAACAAAAATTGTGAAGTTTTCAAAAGCTTCATTTTTATTACACAATGAAAATACCCAAGTAAACCTAGAAAAGTCATCAACGATGACAAGTCCATATCTAGCATTACCTAATGAAGCAACTCTAGTTGGCCCAAATAAATCTAGATGTAATAGCTCTAGAGGCCGCTTAGAAGAAATGCTTTTCTTAGGTTTAAATGAAGATTTTGGAAGCTTGCCTCATTGACACGAGTCACAAAAGCTTTTCTTTTGAAAGACAAGCTTAGGGAAGCCTCTAATAGAATTTAACTTGGAAAGCTTAAAAAGTGTTCCAAAGTTCACATGACCAAAACGTCGATGCCATAAGTGTTGTTCACTTGTGTTGGCAATAAGACATTGTTCATGTGATCTTGGAAGATCTAGGATATATATATATCCTTATGACGTGTGCCAGAAAACAATAATTCATTATTATCTTTTCTTAAAATATGGCACATTCCTTTCGCAAAGTTAACTTTGTAACCTTTGTCACAAAGTTGACTTATTGAAATAAGATTGTGGTTTAATCCTTTAACAAGGTAAACATCACATATAAGGGGTTTAGAAGGATTACCCACTTTACCAACACCTATGATGGTTCCGCTCTCGTTGCCTCCAAAGACGACGCGGTTCCCATTTGCAATGGGCACCACTCCGGAGAGCAATTGAGCGTCACCAGTCATGTGTTTTGAACACCCGCTATCGAGTATCTAATTCCCCTTGGAGCTAAATTTAAATTTGTTGCTCCTTTTCTTTTTCTTTTCCTTGAGTACCTAAAGATAGAAAATTTCATATCATGGTACCCAAGGTCATTGGGTCCACAAGATTAGACCTTTGGAAGCCAAGTCCAATTGGACTTAGACTTCCCCACATAATTTCTACTATGCACAACATCCGAAAAATAAGCATTCATGTAAACTTGTTTTTCATCCATGCTTGTGTCCTTTGGGCTCCAAATAGTGAAAATCTTGGGAGCCCTCATCCTATTGGGTGCATGCATGCGTTGTTGGTTTCTACGTGATGCATGTCGTGGATAGGCATAAGGAACATGATGGAATGGTGCATGCGGATAGTTATTCATACGATGATGTGGGTGAACATATGCATGTGGAGGAACACGTGCGTGGGGGTGTCTCACATGGTGTGCACGTGCCCGTGAACGTGTAGCATAGAAATCATCATATGTGTGAGCCGGTGGAGTAGGACGTGTGTTCCTACGTGGCATAGTATTGGTGTACATATAAGCATGCCCCTTCATTGGAGATCCACCCAAAGTGGGTTTCTTTCCGAAAGAGGGTGTGGACGAGGTGGAAGCACCATTGGTAGAAGAACTACCAATAGAGTGTTTGCTACCACTCGTTGAGTCACCGGAAGTTGGCCTAACAAAAGTAGTGGCCGATTTGAATGAACTTCCCATCGTATACCCCAAGCCAATGTGCTGATTGGCCGGAAGTAAGTCACTTAGGATTTTATCCAAATGGTCCTTACCCTTATTGAATTTATTAATTCGACCTAATGTGTTCTCATATTTATCGGTGAGAGAACGCATAGAAGTATCCAAATTGGATACTTGCGATGTGAGCACATAAACACGAGATTTAAGACTCTCATTCTCAATACTCAAAGTCGAGTTTTGAGCAGTCAAATCCGCTATCTTGTGTTCCTCCGGATCTTCAATGCTAACATGTTCAAGTTGAGTCTTGAGATTAACAATCTCATTCTTCAACCCTTCAACAACGGTGTCGTTGTTGGTGATGATAGTTTTAGGCGAGGTTTGAATGCTAGCTAAGTCATCTTTTACTTTAGTATACCTATTTACTAATTTAGTATACTTAGACCATAATTGAGAATTAGCATTCCTAAGGTCATCCATAGTTACCTCATCGCCTTCGTTGTCGCTATCATCGGAAGAGGAGGATCCTTGATCATGCTCCTCTCTCGCCATGAAGCACATGTGCACTTGCTCCACTTTCTCATCGTCCGACTCTCCGCTTGTGGAATCCTCGGAGTCGGTGAATGTTGCTTCGACAAGTCCCTTTTTGTACCCCTTTTTGTACTTCTTGGACTTGTCGAACTTCGACGCCTTCCACTTCTCCTTTTGCTTGTTTAGAGGACACTCTGCTTTCATGTGTCCTGGCTTGTTGCATTTGAAACACAAAGGAGAGGAGGCGTTAGATGAATTGAACTTCGATTTGTTTTTGAAGTTACCTTTCCAGAAGAACCGGTTGAACTTCTTGCCATGAGTGCCATGGACTCCAAGTCCAACTCGTCTTCCGAGTCTTCATCATCGGTTGATGTGGATGTGGATGGAGCGGCCTTGAAAGCAATAGCCTTCTTCTTTGGCTTGTCTTGCTTTAGGTAGTACTTCATCTTTTCCTGCAACTTCAACTTGCTATCCTTGCGTACCTCGTAAGACATCAAGGTACCCATTAGTTGAACAACGGTATATTTGTTCATATCGTTACCTTCCTCGATGGCGAAGGTGCGCTTTTCCCAACTAGAAGGAAGTCCTTCTATAAGCTTCGAACATTTCTCCTTTTGGGTGTAGGTTTTGCCGAGAGCCTCTAACTCGTTTATGATGTCGACGAAGCGAGCATAATACTCCTTCATCTTCTCACCCTGTTGCATATGAAACATATCGTAATCTTTATTGACTACAACGAGTTTAGAGTCTCTTACCCTACTCGTCCCTTCATGTAATATGAGGACGGAGTTCCATATTTGATATGCACTCTTACATGTGCATATCTTGTTGAAATCCTCGGGCTCCAAAGCACATTGCAAGGCGTTCATTGCCTTGGCATTGCTTACCTCCGCGGCGACCTCCGCGGGAGTCCACTTCTCAAAGTCTTCTTCGGCGGGCTCGACGTATTCCTTCATCGTGGTCCTCCATAGAGATGCACTCCGGAGGAAAGTTTCCATCCGGCATTTCCAGTACCCGTAGTTGGTACCGTTGAAGAATGGGTCGAGGAATGTCCTTCCATCACCGAAGATGCTCCTTCACGGTTCCTGAAGGTGCCATAGTCGGAAGGTGGACGCACGGTCTTATTGTCGTTAGCAGACATAGCGTATACTTGGCTCTGATACCAAATGTAATCCCTACAAGCTACTGCACAAGTACTAGAGGGGGGTGAATAGTACTTTAAAAATAACGAGGAGTATAATTCCTAATTATCGTGCAAACAACTACCAAATCAATTTGCGGAAGCTTAAATTGATGACAATAACAAAATTAACAATGCTAACAATTGAATATGATGGGTTCAGATCCACCCAAGTCTCCCCGACTTGTTCCCGGTGATCCTACGTCCCAGTACACCCGGATCCCCTCCGGATACTTAGGTTAGAAACCCTAACCCAATATTTCCACTATGATATCTTGTGAAAAACCTTCACAAGATCAAATCATACATGCAATGGCAATAGTGAATCCCACAACCCGGGATCACAACCTTCTCTCACAACCGAGAGAATCAATAAGCAATGAAAATCAGTTTTTAATTGAAATAAACAATCTTACCACAAAATCCTATACCTTGAGTTTTCTTACCAAATAGGTGCAAGGAGGGATTTGAGGAAGAGGAAGTCACCAAGACCTATCACCACTGAAATGAGTAGCAATGGGTGCCTAGGAGTGATTAGGTGACTTGAATCAAGCTAGAGCTTGAATGGCTCACCAAGAACAAACTTCTCTCAAGATGGATTCTAGATCTAAAAAGTGAGAGAATGGATTTCTTGTGAGGGAGAGAGCTTTGGAAATGAGTGAGAATCTCTAACTCTTTCAATCTCAATGAATCTCTGAAATATAGCTCTTCTTGGGGAAGAAGAACCCCATCTTAGTATTTATACTAAGGGGGGAAATCGTGTTAGGTCATAACCCAACGGTAGGAAATCTGAAGCCACTAGTCGGTCAAAGAACAAACACTGACCGACTAGTTCATCAACTAGTCGGTCGGTAAAACAACATGGACCGACTAAGTGATGAACAGTGAACAGATTGAATTTCAGACCTAGAAATCTAGTCGGTCCAAGAAGACTGTCTGACCGACTAGTTTCACAACTAGTCGGTCGGTCAGTGAACTTAGACCGACTAAGAGTTAAAAACAAATAGTCTGAATACAAATTGAGTTAGTCGGTTCAAGAACAAATGTTGACCGACTAGTTCATCAACTAGTCGGTCGCTAAACGTTCTTAGACCGACTAAGGATAAACAGTAACTTGGCATGAACAGAGACTGTTCAACTAGTCGGTCTAAGTAGCATCACTGACCGACTAGTTCACTAACTAGTCGGTCGGTGAGTCAACATGGACCGACTAAGTATAAACAGTAACAAGACAAGTTCAGGGAATGTTCAACTAGTCGGTCTAAGAAGCATCACTGACCGACTAGTTCACCAACTAATCGGTCGGTGAGTCAACATGGACCGACTAAGTGTGAACTGTAAAGAGCATGAAGTTTAGAAAGCAAACTAGTCGGTCCAAGAAGCTTTGCCGACCGACTAGATCACCATCTAGTCGGTTGGTTCTTCTTCTTGAACCAACTAACATGCACAAGAAGTCCCGAATCGAAGCGCGATGCTTCGGAAAAGATTGTATGGACTTCTACTAAGATCCTAGCTCTAAGATAGGAGCGATATGAAGATAGAAATGTAAGATATACTCAAGGCTTAACATTCTATAGATCGAAACTAAAAGACTATAAATAAAACCTTAAGGAACGGTCTTCGAGAGCTTCGATCAAATCTTCATGACTTCCAAAATGGTCCAAAAGCTTCAACGAAGCTTTAGGCATTGAATACGAGCTTTGAGAAGTCTTGAGATGTCGCTTTGAGTGTTCTCGTGAATTTGGCGACGATCTCCATAACTGCGCTCACAAATTGTTAGTTCATGAATTATTTATGTTTGCTCATCATCCAAAACCAAATCCGAGGAGTCCAATACTCAACAGGAGATACCTTACAAAGAGGATTTATGCCCTACACAAGGATCCAACCAATCCTACACGAGGATCAAGACTCCCACACAGAAAATCACTAACTCCCACTCAGAGAATTAGGGTTAGCCCTACACTAGGACACTGGAACTCCCACAAAGAGAGTTAATTCCCACAAAGAGAATTCCCTAGTCCCACAAAGAGACAACCTCTCACAAAGAGAGAAACTCCCACAAAGAGAGTATCCTAATCCCACAAAGAGAAAAGGAAAAATAAATTACACCAAGTAAAGTAAATACTCTTACCTATGCCTTGAGATACTTACTCATGAATGAATGCAAGGCATGGAAGAGGATCTCCAAGTGTTGGAATATGCTTGAGAGCACTTGGATGATTTTTCTTTAGCTGGACTTCAATTCATGAAGAGAGATGAGTGCTCAATAGAGGGAAATGAGGGAGCTTGAGAGTTGCTTATTGATCTCTTGAGATTTTCTATAGAGTCAAGAGTTATCAAGTGTTGTCACAAGTTCTCAAGTGATGGCATCACACTCATATATATATATATGAATCCTATATCAAGCCCAAAAACCCAAAGAAACAGCCAAATGAACAAATCTGCAACAGCTAGAAACTGGGTGAAAACGACAGGAACAGTTGACTGATGATCAAAAGACAGTCGACTGATCAATGGCTAGAAAATATCCAACGGCTATAATCTGAGCCAGGACAGTCGACTGATGAAGTCAATACAATCGACTGACAAACAGGACAGGCGCCTGTTAAACCTTCAGCAGACGACTGCTGCAGGGGATGGTTCGAAACAGAGAGCTGCACTCTTTCTCTAATTCTTCGCACAGGCGACTGATGTTAATACTACAGTCGTCTGTCAATTAGTCAGGCGACTGTACATTCTACATCAGTCGACTACTGTATAATATGGAGAGAAGACAGAGAGATGCAGTGATTGCACTTACGCTATACAGGTGACTGTTGGCCAATTTCCAGGTGACAGTAAGTATACATGCGACTGTAAACTGATCGTCAGGCGACTGTGTGTAAAGCTCAAGTTTGAGTCAATTGAAATGTAGACTTAAGCTGTGCATGTCAGACAACTGTAGAAGGATATACAGGCGACTGAAAATCACCCAGTCGGCTGTGTTTCCCTCATCAGGCGACTGACGGAAAGCCAGAGACTCCAAATGAGTCTTTGGACAGAGTGAACCTATTGGGTTGGATTCTATGATAATCCTAAGGTTCACTAAGATGGTTAAATGCATATGCATGATAAGTAAACCATCTAACAAGGCATTACAATAATCTAGACTCAAAAGAGAGAGAAAGCAATAAAGTAAATTACATGGATTACAATGCTTCTCAAAGAGTCTAAGTCTTCAATCTTGATGCCTTGAGTGCTCTCCACCATCTCCAAGATTTGGCACTCCTAGAGTCCAAACTTTGGCCCTTCTTCACATGATGTCCGTCCTTACACCAAGTGATTAGTCTCCAAGAAAGATATCCTTGAAATAAACTGAGAGACTAAAACATGAGATTCATTAGCAACAACATAATGTTGTGATTATCATCAAAATAAGATTGGTATGAAACACCAATACTCAACAGACAGTGCAGCCTCGGATGTTGACAGAGGCACGCCCGTTCCCCCCCACCGGCGATCTAGGATCCATACCCAAAAATGTCAGCGACCGGACCGAACACCCCCCGATCAGGCCACCCCGGCGGCTCCTCTCGGACCCAGCCATGGGGAAACGCTCCGCTAGACCCTTGGCTCATCGGACACGATAAACAACCTAGTATAAGGACGCGACTGACACTTACGACGCCCGACCATCTAACAAAGCACCCCGCTGGCCTCTGCGCCCCCTGACAATTAATGCTTTCGGCCCTGACACCCTGACAAAAGCGCCCCTGGTCGTTGCGCCGTCTAACAAAAGCGTGGCTGACACTCCTGTTCCTGACATCCTCGTCCGAAGCTTCTACTGACAGCCGGGCCAACTCAGCACGTCGAGTCAGCGTGCCAGGTCAGCCCCACCTAATCGCCTCCCATCAGGTATAAATACCCCCTCACTTCTTACGGTAAGGGGGTGGAAATTTTACTCTCAATTCTGATTATTCACACACAAGAGCAAAGGTCGTCCATATCTTTGTTCTTCCACCCATGGCTCGTCACGTACGGTCGACTCACCCTCAGTACGACCTGCGTGCCTAGCCCCCGCTTTAAGTCCTTTTACTGACTTAGGCATCGGAGAGGCTAATGGTTGGACCCCAACCCGACCTTTCTGACGAGCTGCTCCCTGCGCAGGTTAGCTCATCATCACCGGTCGCGTTCACCCGCAACCTATGCAGCTCGGCCCCGTCCCTGCATCCTGCCAGATTCAATACCGTGGTCAGCTTCCGCATCGAGTTTAGCCTCATCACCCCTCTAATCACATGTCAAATAGCCTACCCTAATCCTGCCATTAGCATAACCACCGTGCCCTTGGTTCCCCATAATACAAATTCATTGTACGCGAGTTCTACCCCGCAACACGGGGCTATTTTCTCTTTTTTTGGATGATTTGAATCTTTTTATTAAATGATATCATCTTTGGCCTAATTTTGTCTACTTTTATTTTTAAGTTGAACACGTGGATCTCACTATTCCAATTGACATTTTGCCGATTTTATCCAGATATGGGCTATTTTCTGCTTTTTCTGGAAGATATGGATCGTTTTATTAAATGATATAATTTTTTGATTTACTTTTGTCTTCTCTTATTTTTTCGTTGAAGATAGCGATCTCCCGGTTCCAACAGACTTTTTTACGGATTTTTATGAGCACATGGCTATTTTCTACATTTTCTATAGGATATGGATCTTTATATTAAATGATATGATTCTTATATCATAAGTTTGCCTACTCTTATTTTTTAGTTGATCATTGCTATCTCCCGGTTCCAACAGACATTTTTTGCAGATTTTTTTGAGTTTGGTGCTAGTTTCTACATTTTATGGAAAATATTGGTATATATATAATGATATGATATTTAGGTTCTAATTTTTGTCTTCTCTTATTTTTCTATTGAAGTTAGCGATCTCTCAGTTCTAACTGACAATTTTTCAGATTTTTCTGAGCTCGGTACTATTTTCTAAATTTTATGAAAGATATGGATCTTTTATTAAATGATATGATTTTTATCGTCTAAGTTTATCTTCTCTTATTTTTCAGTTGAAGATGGTGTCTCCAGGTTCAAACAGAAGTTTTTGCGAATTTTTATAAGCTCGGGGCTATTTTATGCATTTTCTAGAAGATATGAATCATTTTAAATGATTGCTTGGCCTAATTTGGTCTTCTCTTATTCATTTGTTGAACAAGGCGACCTCCTGATTCCAACGGACATTTTTGCAGATTTTTTGAGCTACGAGCTATTTTTTACATTTTTTGTAAGATATGGATCTTTATAAATGATATGATTTTTATAGCATAATTTTGTCATCACTTATTTTTTATTTGAGGAAGACGATCTCTCGGTTACAACGGACTTTTTTGCGAATTTTTCTGAGCTCGAGCCTATTTTCAACATTTTCTGAAAGATATGCATTTTTATTGAATGATATGGTTTTGGCCTAATTTCGTTCTCTTCTTTTTTCTGTTGAAGAAGGCGATCTCCTAGTTCTAACTTACTTTTTTGCGAATTGTTCTAAGCTCGGGGCTATTTTCTAAATTTTCTGTAAGATATGGATCTTTATATTAACTGATATATCTTTATAGCCTAATTTTATCTTCTCTTTTTTTCAGTTGAATATGATGATCTCTCGGTTCCAACGGACATTTTGGGGACTTCTTTGAGCTCTGGACTATTTTCTACATTTTCTGGAAGATATGGATCCTTTTATTAAAATGATATGATTTTTTGGCCTAATTTTGTCATTCCTTCTTTCAGTTAAAGGCGACGATCTCTCGGTTCCAACAGACAATTTTGCGAATTTTTCTAAGCTCGGTGCTATATTTTTCATTTTCTGTAAGATATGGAACTTTATATTAAATGATATGATTTTTTAATCATAATTTGGCTTCTCTTATTTTTCATTTATTGATGGCGATCTCTCTGGTCCATCGGATATTGTTGCAGATTTTTCTAAGCTCGGATTATTTTCTACATTTTCTGGTAGATATGGATGTTTTATAAAATGATATGATTTTTATAACATAAGTTTCTCTTCTCTTATTTTTCAGTTAAACATGGGGACCTCCCGGTTCAAACAAATGTTTTTGCAGATTTTTCTGAGCTCGAGTGTGTTTTTACATTTTCAATATGATATGGATCTTTATATTAAATGATATGATTTTTATAGCCTAATTTTGTCTTCTCTTATTTTTCAATTGAAGATGGCGATCTCCCAGTTCAAACGAAATTTTTGTAGATTTTTCTGAACTCGAGGCTATTTTGTATATTTATTGTAGATATGGATTTTTTTATTATATGATATGATTTTTATGGCCTACGTTTGTCTTCTCTTATTTTTCACTTGAAGATTCCGGTTTCCCGGTTCCACCAGAAAGTTTTGCGGAATTTTCTGACCTCGGGGCTATTTTCTGTATTTTCTGGAGGATAACGATCGTTTTATTAAATGCTATGATTTTTAATCTAATTTTGTCCTTTCTTAGATTTTTCGTTGATGATGGCGATCTCCCGGTTCCCACAGATATTTTTGAGGATTTTTCTTAGCTCTGGGCTATTTTCTGTATTATCTGGAAGATATCGATTGTTTTATTAAATGATATGATATTTTGGCCTAATTTTGTCTTCTCTGTATTTCGTTAAAGTTTGCTCTCTCTCCCGTTTTCGATTGATATTTTTGCGTATTTTCTGAGCTCGGGGATATTTTCTACATTTTATGGAAAATAAGAACCTTTTTATTAAATGATATGATTTTTATTGTCTAATTTTGTCCTCTTTTTCAGTTGAACATACCGATCTACTGGTTCTAACGGACATTTTTGTGGATTTTCTGAGCTCTGTGCTATTTTCTTTATTTTATAGAAGACTAATCATAACCCGTGCCCTAAGGGCACAGTTCGTTTAAAATATTTCCCCTTTAAAATATTGAATCCCCTAAATTTAAACAAACAACAATAATTAAAGCACAATAAGTTTTATTTAATACCCCAAAATTTTTATTTCTCCCAAAAATTAGTTCTCTTAGAGAATTTAAAATTTAATTCCCCCAAAACCAGTTCCATCCAAATTTAGTTTCTTGCCAAATTTTAGGGTTTTCCTCCTAAAATTTTAACAAACTCTCATCCTACACATTGATTTGTCAAGATCAAATCCCAATCGTCTTTTTATCCACCCGTTTGTCCTAGTCAGCAACTTATCCAAAAACATCACTCAATTGTATAATGGAAAGATAGCCATGACTCGTGTCCTAGGTCACGTGGTATTCAAAATATTCCCCTGAAAAATTTCAACTCATTCAAAATCTATCCCCCCACCGGAAAAAATTTACAACCTCATTCAGAATATCATACACTCAAATTTCAACCCCTTCAAAATCCGCCAAAAAATATGCAGTCATCTTCAAAAATACGCCAACTAAAAATTTAATCCATATTTACACTAAAATTTAGTTCTCCCAGAGAATTTAGTTTACCCCTAAAATTTTAGTTCCCCTAAATTTAATTCCTTATAGATTTAGTTCCACCTAAAATTTAAATTTTTAGTTCCCACCAAATTTAGTTCTCCCAAAATTTTAAATTAAAATTTAGTTCACTCAGAAAATTTAATTTTTCCCAAAATTTATTCTCTTTAGTCCCCCCTAAAAGTTAAAATTTTTGTTTCCACTAAAATTTAGTTCATTCTAGATTTAGTTCTTCGAAAATTAAAAATTTTCGGTCTTCCAAAATTTAGTTTCACCAAAATGTTAAGGTTTTCTCTCAAAATTTTCACAAACTCTCATCCTAACCATTCATTCCCTATGATTAAATCTTAATCGTATTTCTGCACACCTCTTTGTCAAACATCACTTATTGGTATAGTAGATATTGACTATACTATATAATAGATATTGACTATATAATAGCAACAATATACATGTTTCGAATAACATAAGCAATATGCAACATCAATAGTATGTTCTTAATAACAACAGTAGCATCAACAGCACTGGTGTTGAGACCCCCTCTATATAACACCGAATTTCATTTAGACCCCATCATCTTTTAAATAGTTGCAATCAGACGAATCAGATTCCCCACTCTATTGAAAAACTACTTGCATGCCACTTTATTTTTAGTTTGCTGTTCTATAACCAAGTGAATCTTGAAGCAACAAAAATATGATATAATAATAAAAAAGCATATATGAATCTTATATGAGTGTACTTGAATTATAACACGTGCATAACAATAGTATAGAAACATTTAGATTCATATGTATAGATAGAACATCCCAAAAAAGCGAGTTAAACTTGCTTACATTCTGCCTTTCATCATTCATAAACTTTCTTATGCATCATCCAAATCATTAGTTTTCATAGTAAGACATTAATTTAATTGTCATTTTTTAACTTCCATATACATTCCCCAAAAATGGATTTTCACCATTAGACTACAATGAACCATTCTTTACAAAAGAAGTGCCAAAAAAATTCATGCAGCATATCCTCCTCCCCGTAAAAGAACCTTTAATGTCCGAGACACTCAGAGAGTCTAGCTTCCAAAAGATGGGTAGTCTCTCACTTCTTGATTACCTCTTGATTTTCATTTGGATATTGATTTCGATCTGGATATAAAACACAATTCATTAACATAATGAATTATTCATTAACAATATTTATAACATATGAACGCACTAAGTTGTTGATTCTTGTGTCAAAAAATAGGCAGCTCAACATTGGGATAGATACTTAACGTAAAATATTTAAATAATTTCTTGCATTGAAAATAATAATTTAGTGTAAAATATATAGAAAACCCTCAGCAAAAAAATGATGCTTTAGAAATGAACTAACACATGGTTTAAAGATACTATCTACAACTATTCTTCTTGATTTGCATCTTCTTGGTGGGATAATTCTTGAGCCTCTCAAGTCTCTCCCAGAGCTAGATAGAAAAGGTGTCTTTTTTGTTCTTGTTCCTCTTTCTCCAATTACTTGATCTCTATCTAAGTTCGGCATTGGACTATATTACAATGAAAGACACATCGGCAACTACAACTTTAAAACCAACATTACCTACTTTTTTGGTACTTATACCTCTACCATCTATAGTACTGGTGCCACCACTTCTCCTACTCTTGCTTGAATCACCCACCAATATTTACTTTTTTCTCTCACCCAGTATTAGAATACTACAACTAATAAAGAAAAGATGGAATATTTGGAAAAGAAAACAGTTTTTTATACACACACAATACCTAGCTGAAGGTAATACCTTTTTCTCTACCCACATAAGCATGTCCAAACTTTCCCCTTCCAAGAGGCTTCCCAATGTCGAATCATTCAAATTCCAATGCTTCACTAGAACCAACCCTTTAATGTGGACAATATAAATTACACACATTTTCATATCACAATGAATAACTAACAGAATTCCATGAATAACAATATATCAGGAAAATTATGAGAAATAAAAGAGAAACACTCTCTTTACTCTTGATGTATGTACTTATTTTAACAAAACGTAAAAAAATAAATGATGATTGCTACCCTTAATTGCATGGAAAAGATCACCTGCAACTCAACTGTTGAAGACATGTCATACCCATTAACAAAGATGATTGTTACGGGCCTCAAACACCAGCAACAATATAAGCAACCAAGCAAACAACCACTGTTGTCACCAGAACCTGTAAGTTATCAAGAAATCATTAAATGAAAAAGAAAAAATAATTCTTCATTGAAGTTACAAAACATGGAGTGTACCTGAGCGAAACCAACCCAAATTATAAAGAAAATATAATTCTTCGTGGAAGTTACAGAACATGGATATTTGCCTAAGCGAAACCTACCCCCAAAGCATAAGTGTTCATTAGCATATCCTCTATAGAAAGCTGTAAAGTGTGAATCATATATTTTACATCTTGTTTTAAAAATTAACTTTCAGGTATACCCACTAAAATCCAGTTCTATTTCAAAAAGATTAACATTTAAAATCAAGACCAATATTAAATAGCAAATATACAACTCCAAAATCCAGTTATAGCCCTTATCCCATGAACATGGAGGGTGGTATACATCACATAAGGACCAATAAGGATATGGGCAGCAAAATACCCAAGCAGGACTCCCTAGAGCATATCAGAAGATCCAAATGCATCATTAGCATAATAAAATGCCTATTTTATCTGGATAAGCAAGACCCTAAATATCACTTTCCAACTGTCGATATCGTGTAAAAATTTTAAAAATAGGTAAAAAATGATCCTAATACAACAACTGATCTCACTCATGGGAATTAATAAAATCACTTGCATGGTAAAATGTCAATGAGCTTTCACATTACTGAAAACCTTTCTCAGATCTCACCATTAAGCAGTAAATTTTCCCAAGCATCCCAAAAATATACTAAAACAACAAATTTTGAAATAAAGTAAACTAACCTCAAGTGCAGGGAGCTACCCAAATGTAGTAATGACCCAATTACGAACATCTTCAAGCTAATTAAACCCAAACTATGATCTGGGTATTTGAATTAGCATCAAAAAATCAATGAATATGAGGAAAGTGGTAGATCTTAGTGAAAGAAAAAAAAAGCCTAATATGGCAACAAAAGAATGTGAAACTATTTTCAATTTGCACTGGATCTCGGTAAATAATTTTTAATTATTATTTTCAGGGTTTGATTGGCGCAGTGAAATCCAAACTGCCCTTCAAACCAGTTGAGCTTCACATTTTCTAGTTTTCTTTTTAATAAAGATTAATTTATAAAGAGATGCATCATATATATGTTCCCCACCAAAACCAGTAAACTAATTCATTAAAGAAAAATTAACATCATAAAACACAAAATTTACACCAAAATGAAATGTGGAAACAGAAAAAATGACCTTTAGGGGTTGGGGATCAGGCAACATGTCCCATGCCAACCTCAGCCTCTTCTTCGGTCGCTTCTCCATGGAAGTGTGTGTATATTCAGTGACCCATTAAGTCTCATTCCCCAAAGAAAATTCGAGATCAAGATCAAAATCAAGTTCAAAATCAAGATCAATTGGGGTATTATCATGAAATTGATATGAAATTGTTTTGATCAAATGGAATAATTAGCTATAGATTTTTTCATGTCCTCTTCGATCATTGATATCAAATTTTATCTAACTCTTACTCTCATAAGAATCACAAAAGAACCTGCTAACCAGCAAAAGAACTTACCAAAATCAATGCACCTTCAAAAGAATTTACCAAAATGACAACCATATAGTGGATTTAAGTTTATTTTAGATTTGTCATGGTCATGCATTAATTCTCTTTTTCCCCACACTTATCTATTTATATATGGACCTTCAAAGGAGTCTATACATATGATAAGTGTAATGGTTGGTAATAACTGAATCCATTTGTAATTAAAAAGAAACTAAGCAAGAAAGAAGGGCAGTATGTTCTAGTTAAAATTTGTTAGAGAGTAATCTACTGGTGCCTCTATCATTGAAGGTGTTAGAGCATAATCTCCTAACCTTCCCTTATCTAATTCAAATTTTTTAAGAGAATAATCTCCTGGTGCCACTGCCATTGAAGGTGTTTTCATTGTGTGCAACGATGGCAGGATGTTCATGCAGCCTCTGTGTAATTCCACATAGATGCTTCCTGAATTATTTTAAGAAGACCTCTTGAGATACATGTTGCTCCAATTGGCCCTTAAAAGAACAATGGGTGAAAAGGCTCAATGATATTGCTCGAAACCTGCGACCATCACCAAAAATTCTCATAAAAAACTATGAAGGATTAAACTCGAAGGACCTGTTCAGGCTTAAGAGCATTAACAACACTGAGCATTATCTTATATGGAAAAGAGTTGTAAGTAACTGCTTATAAATTACCTAATAATCAGAAGTCGGGCATGCTGTATTCAACCTTGAGTTGCTTCAAAGCATTGGCCATGCACTTTCCTAGAGATACAGTATTTGGTTTCAACAAATAAAATCTGGAAATTGCCTCCATTTCAAATTTCAGACTCTCAACAAATTCTTTCAAAAGAGAATTAACATGGGAAATGCCATGTGATCAACATTTATCATAAAATTACATGTCAACCAGCTTCAATGCTATTGAGGTCCTCCCTAGAAGAAATATATAGACCAGAAGATGAGCTCAACCCTGACGCCTGTTGGAAGAAGAGGAAGCTCTCCAAGAAACAAATCCATGTTGCCCGAATCTACTCTTTACACCTAGTTGCTAGAATTCAAGGCCTAGGTCGATGCAGCCTTAGCAAGGAAGAAGATCGACATCCATGAGTCTCTGAAAAACACTCAATTGCTGCACAGAATGCTGAGGATTTAACACATTTATGAGTTCAACACATTTACAGTTATAGAGAAAAAAATATAAAACTGCCCTCCAATTCATTTCCCAGCCCAAATCGAACATACGCCAATCAATCTGATGGGTAGCAAAAATTCAAGATAATTAATAATAAACACCTTAAAACTTTAATAAATCAAAATCAAATTCTTACCCATAATTAACGATAACTGTGCAGAGATTTTGTTAAAAGAAAAGCCCAAATCATGCACAAAGAACATTAATATTTCATGAGGGAAAAAAGCAAATAAAATATTATCTCAATCGAAAGAAATCGCAAGAGAAATTGTAAGAAATAAAACCCCCCACAAAATAACAAAAATTACAAAAAATTGAAGAAAAATGATAGAATTTTATACCTGCAAATAATAATGGCGTGCACTGGAAAGGGAAATAGAGATCGAGCGAGAGACACTGCAACTGAGTCCTAACCACATCTAATGGCATTGGCCTCGTAACTGAAATCCTTACACGTCACTTGGGATTCCTGAGGACAATAATAACTGAAAGCAGACGAACTAAGCCCTCAAAGAAACATCTTACTGATGTACATGTCCTTGTTAACAGGGAGTGCTTTCTTCTTTCCCTTCCCAGTCTTTGGTCGTAGCATTAGGATTTGGATCTGAGGACAAATCATGAATCAGGAGACATTACACAAATCAGAATTTGAAGTCGTAGCATCAACCAAATAAATTAAATTGCAGCATCAACCAAATAATTAAAAAGGGATCAAGATCAAGAACCATCCCTCAAGCATCAGCCCATGACGTCATTCACTGTCCACGAGAGCCAGGGGATCGACTTCATCATGCTTCTAATTTTCTTGCTGTCAGGCATGGGTTTTTCGGGGGCATTGGGCCGAGAGAGAGAGAGAGAGAGAGAGAGAGAGAGAGAGAGAGAGAGAGAGAGAGAGATCCGATGACATTCATTGTATGCAGCCATGGTAGTTTTAGGGTCAGTGGGAGAGAGTGAGAGAGTGTGAGAGAGGGGTCCCCAAGGTTTGGGTCAACTGAATCTCCCCCCAAAGTTTTGTTCTCATATGGAAATTTCAAATTTTTATGTTTTCAAACCAAATTTCAAGTTTCAAATTCCCCCCTTCCCCAAGCTTTTCCCCAAACTTATCCTAGTCAACAACTTGTGTTTATCCCAGTCATCTGTTGTTTGCCCACGTAGGACAAATATGTCCACGTAGGATGAATTTAAAAAATTCTCTCAAATGTATAATAGATTTGGATCTTTTTATTAAATGAAATGATTTTTATAGTTTACGTTTGTCTTCTATTATTTTTAAGTTGAAGATGGCGATCTCCCGGTTTCAATAGATAATTTTGTAGATTTTTCTGAGCTTCGGGCTATTTTCTACAATTTATGGGAGATATGTATCTTTTTATTAAATGATATGATTTTTATAACCTAAGTTTGTCTTCTCTTATTTTTCAATTGAAGATGACGATCTTTATATTGACTGATTTGATTTTTTTGGCTTAATTTTGTCTTCTCCTATATTTCAGTTAAAGATGGCCTTCTTTCGGTCCCAACTGACATTTTTGCAGATTTTTGAGCTCCGGGCTATTTTCCACATTTTCTGGAAGATATGGATGGTTTTATTAAATGATATGATTTTTGGCCTAATCTTGTCTTCTCTTATTTTCCAGTAGAAGTTGGCGATCTCCCGATTCCAACAGACATTTTTGCGGATATTTCTGAGCTGCGGGCTATTGTTCATAATTTTTGGAATATATGGATCGTTTTATTAAATGATATCATAGAAGACAAAATTAGGCCAAAAAATGTCCGTTGGAACCAAGAAATCGCCATCTTCAACTATAATATAAGAGAAGACAAAATTCGGAACCGGGAAATCACCATCTTCATATATAAAAAATGTCCGTTGTAACCAAAATATCGCCATCTTCAACTGAAAATATTTTTATATATCATTTTCTGAGTTGGTGCGATTTCAACATTTAAGAAAGATATGGATCTTTTTATTAATTGATATGATTTTTCTAGCCTAAATTTGTCTTCTCTTATTTTTCTATTGAAGATGTCGATCTTTTTATTAAATGATATGATTTTTTGGCCTAATTTTGTCTTCTCTTATATTCCATTTAAAGATGGCGATCACCCGGTTCCAACGGATATTTTTATGGATTTTTCTGAGTTACGACATATTTTCCACATTTTTGGAAGATATAGATTGTTTTATTAAATGATATGATATTTGGCCTAATTTTGTCTTCTCTTATTTTTCAGTTGGAGATGGCGATATCCAGGTTCCAACAGACATTTTTGTGGATTTTTCTGAGTTTGGGGCTATTTCTACATTTTCTGGGAGATATGTTTCTTTTTCTATATGATTTTTTGGCCTAATTTTGTCTTCTCATATTTTTCTATTGAATATGTCGATTTCTCGGTTCCAACAGACATTTTTGCGGATTTTTTGAGCTCAGAGCAATTTTTTTAAAATTTTCTAGAAGATATGGATCGTTTTATTAAATGATATGATTTTTGGCCTAATTTTGTCTTCTCTTATTTTTAAGTTGAAGAGTGCGATCTCCCGGTTCCAATGGATATTTTTGCAGATTTTTCTTAGTTTGGTGCTATTTTCTTCATAGACTTGTATCTTTATATTAAATGATATGATTTTCATACCCTAAGTTCGTCTTCTCTTATTTTTCAATTGAAGATGGTGATATCCTCGTTCCAACAGATATTTTTTGCGGATTTTTCTATGCTCGAGGCTATTTTCTATATTTTCTGGATGATATGTCACTTTTTATTAAATGATATGATTTTTATAATTTAACTTTCTCTTATCTTATTTTTCAGTTGAAGATGACGATCTCCTAGTTCCATCGGACATTTTTTCGGATTTTTCTGAGCTCCGACCTATTTTCTACATTATCATGAAGATATGAATACTTGTATTAAATGATATGATTCTTTGTCCTAATTCTGTTCTCTCTTATTTTTAACTCGAAAATTCCGATCTCATGGTTCCAACTTACATTTTGTCAACTTTCCTGGACTCGTTGCTATTTTCTGCATTTTCTGTATGATATAGATCATTTTATTAAATGATATCATCGTTGGCCTAATTTTATCTTCTCTTATTTTTAAGTTGAAGATGTCGATCTCACTAGTCGAACTGACATTTTACCGATTTTTTTGAGTTCGGGGCTATTTCTGCTTTTTCTGGAAGATAATGATCGTTTTATTAAATGATATAATTTGTTGATTTAATTTTGTCTTCTTTTATTTTTTCATTGAAGATAGCGATCTCCCGTTACAACTGACTTTTTTGCGGATTTTTATGAGCACCTGGCTATTTCCTACATTTTCTGTAAGATATGGATCTTGATATTAAATGATATGATTTTTATAGCATAATTTTGTATACTGTTATTTTTTAGTTGAACACGGCAATCTCCCAGTTCCAACGGACATTTTTGCAGATTATTTTGAGTTTGGTGCTATTTTCTACATTTTATGGAAGATATGGGTATATAAATAAAATGATATATGATTTTTAGGTTCTAATTTTTTCTTCTCTAATTTTTCTATTGAAGATGGTGATCTCTCGGTTCTAACGGACAGTTTTTTGGATTTTTTAGCTCGGTGCTATTTTCTAAATTTTATGAAAGATATGGATCTTTTTGTTAAAAGATATGATTTTTATCGTCTAAGTTTTTCTTCTGCTATTTTTCAATTAAGGATTGTGTCTCCCGGTTCAAACAGAAATTTTTGTGAATTTTACGAGCTCGGGGCTATTTCTGCATTTTCTGGAAGATATAGATCATTTAATATGAGTTTTTTGGCCTAATTTGGTCTTCTCTTATTTATTTATTGAGCGCCACCTCTTGGTTCCAACGGACATTTTTGTAGATTTTTGAGCTACGTGCTATTTTCTCCATTTTCTGTAAGATATGGCTCTTTATAAATGATATGATTTTTATAGCTTAATTTTGCCATTACTTATTTTTTATTGAGGTTGACGATCTCCCGGTTCCAATGGATTTTTTTGCGGATTTTTCTAAGCTCGAGTCTATTTTCTACATTTTCTGAAAGAAATGTATTTTTCATTAAATAAGATGGTTTTGGCCTAATTTTGTTCTCTTCTTTTTTCGGTTGAAGAAGGCGTTCTCCTGGTTCCAACTTACTTTTTTGCAAATTTTTCTAATCTCGGTGCTATTTTCTACATTGTATGTAAGATATGGATCTTTATATTAAATGATATGATTTTTATCGCCTAATTTTTTTTCTCTTATTTTTCAGTTGAATATGACGATCTCCAGGTTCCAACGGACATTTTGCGAACTTCTCCGATCTCCGGATTATTTTCTACATTTTCTGGAAGATATGGATCCTTTTATTAAATGATATAATTTTTTGGCCTAATTTTGTCTTTCCTTCTTTCTGTTGAAGATGACGATCTCTCGATTCCAATGGTCATTTTTGCAGATTTTTCTAAGCTCGACGATATATTTTACATTTTCTGTAAGGAATGGAACTTTATATTAAATGATATAATTTTTAAATCCTAATTTTGTCTTCTCTTTTGTTTCATTTGTTGATGGCGATCTCTCGGTTCCATCCGAAATTGTTGCAGATTTTACTGAGCTTGGATTATTTTCTACATTTTCTAGAAGATATGGAAGTTTTATTAAAGGGAATGATTTTTATAACCTAAGTTTCTCTTCTCTTATTTTTCAGATGGATATGGTGATCTCCCGGTTGCAACAAATACTTTTACTGATTTTTCTGAGTTCGCGGCTATTTCCAAATTTTTTTAAAAGATTTTGATCTTTTTAATTAAACAATAGGATTTTTGGCCAAATTTTCTATTCTCTTATTTTTCAATTGAAGATGGCGATCTCACAGTTCCAATGGACATTTTTGCGTATTTTTTTCTGAGCTCGGGACTATTTTCTGGATTTTCTGGAAGATATGGACATTTGTATTGAGATATATTATTTTATAGCCTAATTTTGTCTCCTCTTATTTTTCAGTCGAAGATGGCGACCTCCCTGTTCCAACGGAAATTTTTGCAAATTTTTCTAAGCTCGAGTGTATTTTTACATTTTTAAAGAATATAGATCTTTTATTAAATGATATAATTTTTATAGCCTAATCTTGTCTTCTCTTATTTTTCAATTGAAGATGACGATCTCCCAGTTCAAACTGAAATATTTCGGATTTTTCTAAACTCGAGGCTATTTTCTACATTTTATTGTAGTTATAGATTTTTAATTAAATGATATGATTTTTATAGCATACATTTGTCTTCTCTTATTTTTTCACTCGAAGATTCCGGTTTCCCGGTTCCAACAGAAATTTTTGCAGATTTTTCTGACCTTGGTGTTATTTTCTATATTTTCTAGAAGATAACGAACTTTTTATTAAATGCAATGTTTTTTGTCTAATTTTGTCCTCTCTTAGATTTTTCGTAGATGATGACGATCTCCCGGTTCCCACGGAAGATATGTTACTATTTCTACATTTTTTGGAAGATATGTTTCTTTTTATTAAACTATATGATTTTTAGCCAAATTTTGTCTTCTAATTTTTTCAATTGAATATGTCGATTTCTCGGTTCCAACGGACATTTTGGCATATTTTTCTGAGCACGAAGCAATTTTTACATTTTCTGTAAGATATGGATCTATTTACTAAATGATATGAATAATTGGCCTAATTTTGTCTTTTATTATTTTTAAAGTTGAAGAGTGCGATCTCCCAGTTCCAACAGATATTTTTTGCGGATTTTTTCTGAGTTCGGTGCTATTTTCTAGATTTTCTCAAAGACTTGTATCTTTTTATTAAATGATATGATTTTCATACCTTAACTTTGCCTCTCTTATTTTTCAATTGAAGATTACGATCTCCTCGTTCAACAAATATTTTTGCAGATT
>CM061133.1:119495131-119527300 GCA_030789695.1 Scilla litardierei
ACCGTAAGAAGTGAGGGGGTATTTATACCTGATGGGAGGCGGTTAGGTGGGGCTGACCTGGCACGCTGACTCGACGTGCTAAGCTGGCCCGGCTGTCAGTGGAAGCTTCGGACGAGGATGTCACGAACAGGAGTGTCAACCACGCTTTTGTCAGACAGCGCAACGGCCAAGGGCGCTTTTGTCAGGGTGTCAGGGCCGAAAGCATTAATTGTCAGGGGGCGCATCGGCCAGGGGGTGCTTTGTCAGATGGTCGGGCGGCGTAAGTGTCAGTCGCGTCCTTATACTAGGTTGTTTGTCGTGTCCGATGAGCCAAGGGTCTAGCGGAGCGTTTCCCCATGGTTGGATCTGAGAGGAGCCGCCGGGCCGGCCTGATCGGGGGGTGTTCGGCCCGACCGCTCACATTTTTGGGTATGGATCATGGATCGCCGGTGGGGGGAACGGGCGTGCCTCTGTCAATATCCGAGGCTGCACTGTCCGGGCGTGCCTCAAGTGCACTGCTCCTGGCGGACCGAGCGAGAGCGGTTAAGCGCCTCTGTCGAGGGGTAAGGCGTGGTGCACCCATCCCCTCGTAGTCTCGGACTTTCGGGTCGGCTGACGCCCTACAAGCCTCTGAAGTTCGGGCGAGGGGTGCCCTGACGTTGGGTCGACCGCCCGTTCGGGAGGGGCGAGCCAGTGAGGTATATTAGTGGGTCTAGGAGAGAAGTCGGACTCTCACGATCTTTAGGTCGTAACACCCCGAGCTCAGAAAAGTCGGCAAAATGTCAGTTGGACCCGGGAGATCAGAATTTTCGACTTAAAAAATACGGAAAAACAAAATTAGGACAAAAAATCAGATCATTTAATATAATTATTCATATCTTCCTGATAATGTTGAAAATAGGCATGAGCTCAGAAAATCTGCGAAAATGTCCTATGGAACTGAGAGATCGTCATCTTCAACTGAAAAATAAGATAGTGAAACTTAGGTTAAAAACCATATCATTTAATAAAAAGCTCCATATCGTCCAGAAAATGTAGAAAATAGCCTCGAGCTTACAAAAATCAAAAATATTTATTGGGACGAGGTATCGCCATATTCAATAGAAAAATAAGCCAAGACAAAATAAGGGTATGAAAAATCATATCATTTAGTATAAAGATACAAGTCTTCCAGTAAATTTAGAAAATAACACCGAACTCAGAAAAGTCTACAAAAATATTCGTTGGAATTGGGAGATCACACTCTTCAATTTAAAAATAAGAGAAGACAAAATTAGGCCAAAAAATCATATCATTTAATAAAATGATCCATATCTTCTAGAAAATTTAAAAAAATTGCCTGGAGCTCAGAAAATCCGCAAAAATGTACGTTGAAACATGGAGATCGCCTTCAATGGAAAATTAACAAAAGACAAAATTAGGCCAAATATTCATATCATTTAACAAAAAGATCCCTATCTTCCACAAAATGTAAAAAAAATGCTCCGAGCTCAGAAAAATCCGCCAAAATGTCCGTTGAACCGGGAAATCGACATATTCAGCTGAAAAATATGAGAAAGACAAAATTAGGCCAAAAAATCAAATCATTTAATAAAAAGAAACATATCTTCCAAAAATGTAGAAATAGCCCCAAACTCAGAAAAATCTAAAAAAAATGTTCGTTGGAACATGGAGATCGCCATCTTCAACTGGAAAATAAGAGAAGACAAAATTAGGCTAAAATATCATATTATTTAATAAAACGATTTATATCTTCCAAAAATGTGGAAAATAGGCCGAAACTCAAAAAAATCCATAAAAATATCGGTTGGAACCGGGTGATCACCATCTTCAACTGGAATATAAGAGAAGACAAAATTAGGCAAAAAAAATCATATTATTTAATAAAAAGATCGACATCTTCAACAGAAAAATAAGAGAAGACAAATTTAGGTTAGAAAAATCATATCATTTAATAAAAAGATCCATATCTTTCTTAAATGTAGAAAATAACACCAATCTCAGAAAATAATATATAAAAATATTTTAGTTGAAGATGTCGATATGTTGGTTACAACGGACATTTTTATTGATGAAGATGGTGATTTCTCGGTTCCGAATTTTACCTTCTCTTATATTTCAGTTAAAGATATCGATTTTCCAGTTCCAACGGACACTTTTTGGCCTAATTTTGTCTGCTCTGATATCATTTAATAAAATGATCCATATAGTCCAGAAAATGTGAACAATAGCCCATAGCTTAAAAATATCTGCAAAAATGTCCTTTGGAACCGGGAGATCGCCAATTTCTAATGAAAAATAAGAGAAGACAAAATTAGGCCAAAAATCATATCATTTAATAAAACCATCCATATCTTCCAGAAAAAGTGGAAAATAGCCCAGAGCTCAAAAAATTCAGCAAAAATGTCAGTTGGGACCAAAGAAGGCCATCTTCAACTGAAATATTAGAGAAGACAAAATTAGGCCAAAAAAATCAAATCATTCAATATAAAGATCGCCATCGTCAAATGGAAAATAAGAAAAGACAAACTTAGGTTATAAAAATCATATCATTTAATAAAAAGATACATATCTTCCATAAATTGTAGAATGTAGCACGAGGCTCAGAAAAATCTGTAAAATTGTCTATTGGAAGCAGGAGATCGCCATCTTCAACTTAAAAAATAATAGAAGACAAACGTAAGCTATAAAAATCATATCATTTAATAAAAAGATTCACATCTTCTATAAAATAAAGAAAATAGCACAGAGCTCAGAAAATCCGCAAAAATATCCGTTAGAGTCGGTGATCGGCATGTTCAACTGAAAAAAAGAGGACAAAATTAAGCAATAAAAATCATATCATTTAATAAAAGGATTATTATTTACCATAAAATGTAGAAAATATCCCTGAGCTCAGAAAATACGCAAAAATATCCGTCGAAAACTGGAGTGCACAAAATTTAAAGAAATACAGAGAAGAGAAAATTAGGCCAAAATATTATATCATTTAATAAAACGACCGATATCTTCCAGATAATACAAAAAATAGCCCAGAGTTAAGAAAAATTCTCAAAAATATCTGTGGGAACTGGGAGATCACCATCATCAACGAAAAATCTAAGAAATGACAAAATTAAACAAAAAAATCATAGCATTAATAAAACGATCGTTATCTTCTAGAAAATACAGAAAATAGCCACGAGGATAGAAAATCTGCTATAATTTCTGTTGGAACTAGGATATCAGAATCTTCGTGTGAAAATTAAGAGAAGCCAAAATTAGGCTATAAAAATCATATCATTTAATAAAAAATACATACGTACAATAAATGTAGAAAATAGCCTCGAGTTTAGAAAATCTGCAAAAATTTCCATTTGAACTGGGAGATCGCCATTTTCAAATGAAAAATGAGAGAAGACAAAATTAGGCTATAAAAATCATATAATTTAATTAAAAGATCCATATCCTTTAGAAAATGTAAAAATACACTCGAGCTCATAAAAATCTGCAAAATATGTCTGTTAGAACCGGGAGGTCGCCATTTTAAACTGAAAAATAAGAGGAGACAAAATTAGGCTGTAAAATAATATATTTTAATACAAAAGATCTATATCTTCCAGAAAATGCAGAAAATAATTCCGAGCTAAGAAAAAATATGCAAAAACGTCCGTTGGAACTGTGGGCTCGCCATCTTCAATTGAAAAAAAGAGAATAGAAAATTAGGCCAAAAATCCTATTATTTAATAAAAAGATCAATATCGTTTAAAAAAATTTGGAAAATGGCCCAAAACTTAGAAAAATCAGCAACAATATCCATCGAAACTGGGAGATCACCATCTTCAACTGAAAATAAGAGAAGAGAAACTGAGATAATAAAAATCATATCATTTAATAAAAATCCATATCTTGCAGAAAATGTAGAAAATAGTCCAAGCTCAGAAAAATCTGCTACAATATCCGATGGAACCGGGAGATCGCCATCAACAAATGAAAAATAAAAGAAAATAAAATTAGGATTTAAAAATCATATCATTTAATATAAGGTTACATATCTTACAGAAAATGTAAAATATAGCACCGAGCTCAGAAAAATTCGCAAAAATGTCTGTTGGAACCGAGAGATCGTCGTCTTCAACTGAAAAAAAGAAAGACAAAATTCGGCCAAAAATCATATCATTTAATAAAAGGATCCATATCTTCCAGAAACTGAAGAATATAGTCCGTAGCTCAGAGAAGTCCGCAAAATGTCCATTGGAAAAGGGAGATCGTCATATTCAACTGAAAAAAGAGAAGATAAAATTAGGATATAAAAATCATACCATTTAATATAAACATCCATATCTTACTGAAAATGAAGAAAATAGCCTTGAGCTTGGAAAAATTAGCAAAAAAGTAAGTTGGAACCGGGAGATTGCCTTCTTTAACCGAAAAAAGAAGAGAAAAAAATTAGGCCAAAAAATCTTATCATTTAATAAAAATACATATCTTTCATAAAATGTAGAAAATAGACTCGAGCTCAGAAAAATCAACAAAAATTTCCGTTTGAACCGGGAGATCGCCATCATCAATTGAAAAATAAAAGAAGAGAAAATTAGGCTACAAAAATCACATCATTTAATTAAAAGATCCATATCTTACAAAAAAATGTAGAAAATAGTCTCGAGCTCAGAAATATCGGCCAAAATGTCCGTTAAAATTGGGATATCGCCATCTTCAAGTGAAAAATAAGAGAAAACAAAATTAGGCTACAAAAATCATATAATGTAATAAAAAGATCCAAATCATCTAGAAAATGTAGAAAATAATCTCGAGCTTAGAAAAATCTGCAAAAATGTCCATTGGAACCAGGAGATCGCAATCTTCAATTGGAAAAAATAAGAAAAGACAAAATTAGACCAAAATATCATATCATTTAATAAAACGATCCATATCTTCCAAAACGTGGAAAATAGTTTGGAGCTCAGAAAAATCTGCAAAAATGTCCGTTGGAACCGGATGATCGCTATCTTCGATTGGAATATAAAAGAGACAAAATTAAGATAAAAAGCGTATCATTTAATTAAAAGATCGCCATCTTCAACTTGGAAAATAAGGGAAGACAAATTTAGGCTAGAAAAATCATATCAATTTATAAAAAGATCAATATCTTTCTTAAAATGTATAAAAGAGGACTAATCTCTGAAAATGATATATAAAATCTTTTCAGTTAAAGATAGCAATATCCCGGTTATAACAGACATTTTTATAATTGCTGATGACGATTTCCCGGTTCCGAATTTTGTCTTCCCTTATATTTCAGTTGAAGATGGCAATTTCCCGGTTCCAATGGACATTTTTGGCCTAATTTTGTCTTCTCTGATATCATTTAAGATAATGATCCATATATTTCAGAAAATATGGAAAATAGCCCAGAGCTCAAAAATATTCACAAAGATGTCTACTGGAACTGGGAGATTGCCAACTTCAACTGGAAATTAAGAGAAGACAAAATTAGGTCAAAAAATCATTGCATTTAATAAAACGTTCTATATCTTCCAGAAAATGTGGAAAATAGCCCGAAGCTCAGAAAAATCTGCAAAAATTTCATTTGGGACCGAGAGAATGCCATCTTAAACTAAAATATAAGAGAAGACAAAATTAGGCCAAAAATCACATTATTTAATAAAGATCGCCATCTTCATCTGGAAAATAAAAGAAAACAGATTTAGGTTATAAAAATCATATCATTTAATAAAAAGATCCATATCATACATAAAATGTAGAAAACAGCCATGAGCTCAGAAAAATCTGCAAAAATGTCTACTGGAACCAGGAGATTGTCATCTTCAACTTAAAAATAATAGAAGACAAACTTAAGCTATCAAAAGCATATCATTTAATAAAAAGATCCACATCTTCTATAAAATGGAGAAAATAGCACCGAGCTCAGAAATCTAAAAAAAATGTTCGTTGGAACTGGGAGATCGCGATGTTCAACTGAAAAATAAGAGAAGACAAATTTGGCAATAAAAATCATATCATTAACATAAAGATTCTTATTTTCCATAAAATGTAGAAAATATCTCCGAGGTAAGAAAAATTTGTAAAAATAACCGTCAAACAGGGAGATCCCAGATTTACCGAAAAAAGAGAAGACAAAATTAGGCCAAAAATCTTATCATTTAATAAAAACGATCGATATCGTCCAGATAATACATAAAATTGGCCATAGCTTAGAAAAATCTGCAAAAATTTCTATTGGTTCCTTGAGATCGTCATCATCAACGAGAAAAATAAAAGAAGACAAAATTAGGCCAAAAAATCATAACGTTTAATAAAACATTCGATATCTTCCAGAAGATACAAAAAATAGCACTGAGTTCAGAAAAATCCCCAAAAATATCTGTTGGAACTGGGAAACCGCCACCTTCAAGTGAAAAATAAGAGAAGATATACATAGGCTATAAAATCATATCATTTAAAAAATCTCATATCGATAATAAAACGTAGAAAATATCATCGAGGTCTAAAAAATTCGCAAAAATTTCCATTAGACCCGGGAGATTGCCATCTTCAATTGAAAAATAAGAGAAGACAAAATTAGGATAGAAAAATCATATCATTTAATAAAAAGATCTACATCTTACAGAAAATATAGAAACTATTCTCGAGCTCAGAAATATCGATAAAAATGTCAGTTGGAACCGGGATATTTCCATGTTTGACTAAAAAAATAAGAGAAGACAAAGTTAGCATATCAAAATCATATAATGTAATAAAAAGATCCATATCTTCGAGAAAATGTAGAAAATAGCCCCGAGCTCATAAAAATTTGCAAAAATATCCGTTGGAACCGGGAGATCGCTATCTTCAACTGGAACATAAGAGGAGATAAAATTAGGCCATAATACATATCATTTAATAAAACGACTCATTTCTTCCAAAAATGTGGAATATATGCCGAAACTCAGAAAAATCCGCAAAAATTTCTATTGGAACCTGGACATCGTCATCTTCAACCAAAAAATACGAGAAGACAAATTTAGACTAGAAAAATCATATCATTTAATTAAAAAGATCCATATTTTACATAAAATGTAGAAAATAGCACCAAGCTCAGAAAACGGTATATAAAAATATTTTCAGTTGAAGATGGCGATATCCTGGTTACAATGGACTTTTGTATTGACGAAGATGGGGATTTCATGTTTCTGAATTTTGTCTTCTCTTATATTTCAGTTGAAGAAGGCGATTTCCCTGTTCCAACATTTTTGCCCTAATTTTGTCTTCTCTGATATCATTTAATAAAATGTTCCATATCTTCTCGAAAATGTCGAAAAAAGTCCGGAGCTCAAAAATATCGGCAAAAATGTCTGTTGGAACTGGTAGATCGCCAACTTCAATTGGAAAATAAAAGAAGACAAAATTAGGCCAAAAATCGTATCATTTAATAAAACAATGCATATCTTCAGAAAATATGGAAAATAGGTTGGAGCTCAGAAAAATCAGCAAAAATGTCATTGGGAAGGAGAGAATGCAATTTTCAAGTAAAATATAACAGAAGACAAAATTAGGCCAAAAAATAATAAAATTTAATATAAAGATCGCCATCTTCAATTGGAAAATAAGAGAAGACAATCTTTGGTTATAAAAATCATATCATTTAATAAAAAGATCTTTATCTTCCATAAAATGTAGAAAATAGCATCATCCACAGAAAAATCCACAAAAATGTAAGTTGGAACACCGGGAGATTGCATCTTCAACTTAAAAATAAAGAAAACAAACTTAAGCTATAAAAATCATATCATTTAATAAAAAGATCCATATCTTCCTTCAAAATAAAGAAAATAGCACCGAGCCCAGAAATCCATAAAAATTTCTGTTGGAACCGAGAGATCGCTATATTAAACTAAAAATACGAGAAGACAAAATTTGGCAATAAAATCATATCATTTAATATAAAAATTCTTATTTTCCATAAAATGTTGAAAATATACCCGACGACAGAAAAATCTGCAAAAATATCTATCGGAACCGAGAGATCAATAAATTTAACAAAAAAGAAAACAAAATTCGGCCAAAAATCATATCAATAAACCGGTCGATATCTTTCAGATAATACAGAAAATAGCCAAGTGCTCAGAAAAATCAGAAAAAATATCTGTTGGAACCAGGAGTTCGCTAAAGTTATCAAAAAAGGAAACAAAATTTGGCCAAACAATCATATCATTTAATAAAACGGTCAATATATTCCAAATAATACAGAAAATAACACATAGCTAAGAAAAATGCGCAAAAATATCCGTTCGAACCGGGAGATCCCCATTATTAACGAAAAAAATATGAGGAGATAAAATTAGGCCCAAAATCATACCATTTAATAAAACGACTGATACCTTTTAGAAACGACAGAAATAGCCTCGAATTCAAAAAATTCGCATAAATGTTCGTCGGAACTGGGAGACTGCCATCTTCAAGTGAAAAATAAGAGAAGACAAAATAGGCTAGAAAATCATATCATTTAATAAAAAGATCTATACTTTCTAGAAAATGTAGAAAATAGCCCCAAGCTTACAAAAATTAGCAAAAATTTTCGTTGGAACCAAAAGATATCCATATTCAACAGAAAAATAAGAATAGGCAAAATAAAGCCAAAAAATCATATAATATATTTCAATACAAAAGATCCAAATCTTCCAGAAAATACAGAAAATAGTTCCGAGCTCGGGAAATATATGCAAAAATGTCCTTCGGAACCGGGAGATCGCCGTCTTCAACTGAAAAATAAGAGAATAGAAAAGGCCAAAAATCCTAGCATTTAAAAAAGATCAATATCTTTCAAAAAATTTAGGAAATAGCACTGAGCTCAGAAAAATTAACATAAATATCTGTTGGAACAGGGAGATCGCCATCTTGAACTGAAAAATAAGAGAAGAGAAACTTAGATTATAAGAATCATATCGTTTAATAAAACATCCAAAGCTTCCAGAAAATGTAGAAAATAATCCTGAGCTCAAAAAAATCTTCAACAATATCTGATGGAACCGGGAGATCGCCATCTACAACTGAAAAATAAGAGCAGCCAAAATTAGGATTTAAAAATCATAGCATATAATATAACGATCCATACCTTACATAAAATGTAAAATATAGCGCTGAGCTCAGAAAAATCCGCAAAAATGTTGGAACTGGGAGATCGTCGTCTTCAACTGAAAAAAATGAAAGACAAAATTAGGCCAAAAAATCATATCATTTAACAAAAAGATCCATATATTCCAGAAAATATAGAAAATAGTCTGGAGCTCAGAGAAGTTCGAAAAATGTCCGTTGGAACTGGGAGATCGTCATATTCAACTGAAAAATAATAAGAGAAGGTAAAATTAGGCTACAAAAATAATATCATTTAATATAATACATTTCTACAGAAAATGTAGAAAATAGCCCCGAGCTTAGAAAAATAGCAAAAAAGTCTGTTGGAACCGGGAGATCGCCTTCTTCAACTGAAAATAGAAGCGAAGACAAAATTAGGCCAAAAATAATATCATTTAATAAAAAATAAATACCTTTCAATAATATACAAAATAGACTTGACCTCAAAAAATCCGCAAAAAACTCTGTTGGAGCCTGGAGATCACAATCCTCAAATGAAAAATAAGAGATGACAAAATTAGGTTATAAAAATCATATCATTTATAAAGATCCATATCCTACAGAAAATGTAGAAAATAGCACATAGCTCAAAAAACTCGGAAAAATGTCTGTTGGAACCAAGAGATCGACATCTTCAATGAAAAAATAAAAGTAGCCAATATTCGGCAAAAAAATCATATTAAACGGTCCATATCTTCCAGAAAATACAGAAAATAGTCACGAGCTCATAAAAATTCGTAAAAATTTTTGTTTGAACTGGGAAACGCCATCTTCAACAGAAAAATAAGAGAAGATAAACTGAGACGATAAAATCAATCATTTTATAAAAAGATCTATATCCTTCATAAAATTTAGAAAATAGCACCGAGCACATAAAAATCCGAGAAAATGTCAGTTGGAACCAAGAGATCGCCATGTTCAATAGAAAAATAAGAGCAGACACAATTAGAACCTAAAAACCATATCATTTAATATATATACTTATATCTTCCATAAAATGTAGAAAATTGCACCAAGCTCAAAAACCCGCAAAAAATTTCCGTTGAAACAGGGAGATCGCCATGTTATACTGAAAAAATAAAACAAGACAAAATTATGCTATAAAAATCTTATCATTTAATATAAATATCCATATCTTACAGAAAATGTAGAAAATAGCCCGGATCTCATAAAAATCTGCAAAAATGTCAGTTAGAACCGGGAGATCGCTATCTTCAATGAAACAAATAATAAGAGAGACAACCTTAAACCAAAAAATTATATCATTTAATAAAAAGATCCATATATTCCAAAAAAATGCAGAAAATAGCTCCAAGCTCAGAAAAATCGACAAAATGTCAGTTGTAAGCATGAGATCGAAATTTTCAACTTAAAAAAAATCAGAGAAAACAAGATTAGGCCAAAAATCATATCATTTAATAACACTATTCATGTTATCCAGATAATGTAGAAAATAGGCCGGAGCTCAGATAAAATCCGTAAAGATGTCCAATGGAACTGGGAGATCGTCATCTTCAACTAAAAAATAAGATAAACAAAACTTAGGTTATAAAAATCATATCATTTAATAAAAGGCAATGTAACGTCTAGAAAATGTAGAAAATAGCCTCGAGTTCAGAAATATCTGCTAAAATGTCTATTGGAATGAGGAGATATCCATCTTCAATAAAAAAATAAGAGAAGACAAAATTAGGGTAAGAAAATCATATCATTTATTATAAAGATAAATGTAATTCAAGAAATGTAGAAAATAGCTTCGAACTCAGAAAAAACCCGCAAAAATATCCGTTAGAACCGAGAGATCACACTCTTCAACTTAAAAATAAGAGAAGATAAAATAGACCAAAAACATCATATCATTTAATAAAACGATCCATATCTTCGAGAAAATTTAGAAAATATACTGGAGCTCAGAAAATCCGCAAAAATGTCTGTTGGAACCAGAAGATCGCCATCAACTAAAAATTAAGAAAAGACAAAATCAGGGCAAAAATCATATCATTTAATAAAAAGATCCATATCTTCCAGAAAATGTTGAAAAATTGCTTCGAGCTTAGAAAAATCTGCCAAAATGTCCGTTGGAATCGGAAAATCGACATATTCAACTGAAAAACAGGAGAAGACAAATTATGCCAAAAAATCATGTCGTTTAATAAAAAGAAACATATCTTCCAGAAAATGTAGGAATAGCCCCAAACTCAGAAAAATCCACAAAAATGTCGGTTGGATACTGGAGATCTCCATCTTAAGAAAAGACAAAATTAGGCCAAAATATCATATCATTTAATAAAACAATCCATATCTTCCAAAAATGTGGAAAATAGGCCGTAGCTCAGAAAAATCCGCAAAAATGTCTGTTGGAACTGGATGATCGCCATCTTGAACTGGAATTTAAGAGAAGACAAAATTAGGACAAAAATAATATCATTTAATAAAAATATCGTCATCTTCAACTGGAAAATAAGAGAAGTGTTGTGAATGGAAATACCAGAGTCGGTTAGGATTGCGGGTATCTTAGAGATATGTCCATATCTATGTATTCTAACTTTCTACTCTCCTACCATGCCTATAAATAAAGGGCTGGGGGTCCTCCCCCAGTAGTTGATTCATAACACGTTATCAGCACGAGCCTCTAAAAATATTCCACAAAATTTTTTTCGATCGTTGCAAAGGCGAAGGGAAACTGGAGATCCATGCGCGCGGTGCAAGGCTTCCTCAATCGAGCGTCGTCATCCACGTAGGGCTTCGTTCAACCGTCGCTATATCCGAAGGACGGATATAGAGGTAAAAATCGCTAAAACGATGTTTTATCTTACGTATGATTGATCTACCCACGGATCTCGCAAGATCGATATGGGGATTGCTAATCGCCTTTAAAAGATGAACTTTTTCGTCCCAAAAATCATATTTTAAGGGGTTTTTATTGTGTAAACCCTACCCCATGTCTGTCGACGGTGAGGTTGCCGGCCTTCTCCCCAACCCCCCTCCGGCCGCACCCCCCTACAGGGGGCGGCCGGTGCCTCCCGGTCGCACCCCCTGCAGGGGGCGGCTGGCTCCCGTGGCCGCTTCCCCCTGCAGGGGGCGGCCGGCGCCCTCGATCGCAAACCCCCCTAAGGGGGCAGCCAGTGCCCCCCCAACCACCCATGAGCGGCGGTTATGGGGCGGCAGCGGCTAACCCTAGCTGCCGCCCTGAACGGTGCTGGGCCTGAAGCCCAGATTCAACCAAAAAAATTGATGCCTTGCGGGCCTGAAGCCCGCAAGCAAACTGCGGGCCTCAGGCCCGCAGGCTTTGTTTCAAAAAACTGTGAAGGCTAAAATAAGCCTTAAAAGGCTTTTTGGGCTAAAAATTTATTAAAAAGGGCGTTTGTGTGCCTAAAAATTAGTTAAAAATGACGGTATATCATGGGGAAATAAGTGGACTTATAAGGGATTATTGGGGACTATTGTGGGGTTATTGGGGATGTATTAAAAAGGAAAACTTTTTCCTTTTACATAAAACATGTCGCATTTGGGCTCTTTTTCAATTCGTTGATAAACCCAAATTTTTACAACCCATGCATCAAATGATTTCTTTTGAAAAATCATCTATACATGCTTTACATCACTGGCTTATTCTGTGGATAATTTATGCGTGGTTGTGCATTATATTTAAGCTTAATAATTAGGAAGATCCTGCGATAGCTCTACCGTTAGTTACCTAACATAACGGTGTATGACGTTGCCCAATAGTCCAATAATTATTAAGTGATTAAGTTATTTATCCTCATGCGAATATAACTACCTGCGATGTCAGTGAATGAAAATGTTGATGGGCACAATATTTCTGCATGAATGGCTAAATGCGGTTTTTGGATCAGCTGTTTAAGTCCCACATTTTATTTTTCGCAATTTTCTTTTATTTTTGAGTGAAATTATAGTGAGGAATTTATGTAAATTTCCAAGACCGAAGACTATTTTCCATGGAGACTGAGGCCACAATTGAAGCTGAAGATCTTTATATGGGACCCACGGGGTTTCCAAAGTTGTAATTTCTTTTTAAAGCTTTCATTTATGTAATATGAACTGTAATGGGACTTTCGACTCTTATTTATATGGAAATGGCCGATCCACACAATTAGCCCTTCATATTAATATTGCCTCCGCATGAAAATGTTTTTGTTTAAATTATTAATTCATGCATATTTGTGCTCTGCTAGCTAAAATGGCTAAAATTACAAGTGTAGATTTCGAAGTACTGGATGCATCAGACAGAAACTATCTGAGCTGGCAGCTCGATGTAAAGTTCCATCTACGGGCTAAGTCCTTTATTTCTGCTATGACAAATAATGAAAATGTAAGCGATATAGAAAAGGCGCAAGCCATTATCTATATTTGCCGGCATGTGGACAAGACCCTTAAGGATGAATACCTTACGGTCGAAGATCCATTTGAGCTGTGGACTGCCCTTGAGTATAAACATCAGAAAGATGTTATACTACCAAGGGCACGATACAAGTGGGAGAACCTAAGACTGCAGGACTTTAAGTCCATAGCTGAGTACAACTCAGCTCTTTTTAGCATCACCTCACGCCTGAAGTTGTGTGGTGAAAAAGTCTCAGAAGATCGCATGCTGGAAAAGACGTACATGTCTTTCCATAAGAAAGATGCGATACTTATGCAGCAATACCATAAACGAAAGTTCACCAAGTATTCTGAGCTGCTGTCATGTTTACTCATGGCTGAGCAAAACAGAGAGCTTCTCCTCGCCACTCACAACATGCGCCCCTGGCACTGCTCCCCTCTCAGAAGCTCATAATGCCTCTTCTTCCCGAAAGAAGAGAGATAATAAAAGAAAAGAAAGACCACAGAAAGAGGGACAGAACAAAAGGGCTAGGGCCAAGTCCAGCAACGAAGAAATAAAAGTAAGCGGAAGTTCACCTGGCGCAGAAATGATAAAAATAGAGATGATGCACCCCACCCACGACGGAATAGGAAGACCAGTACCGTAGCTGTGGTATGAAAGGCCACTGGTCCAGAGTGTGCAGAACTCCGTAACATCTCTAGGATTTGTATAAAGAGAACAAGAAAAATAAAGCTGAAATAAATATGATGACCTCTGATGCTCCAGTCAAGTTTACAGCTGACGACTTCGAATATGATGACCTGCTTGATTAGCCTTCTACTTTTATCTTCGTAAACTGTTTAGAACATTTCTTGTTATGAGAGCTTTCATATTATGTAATTTGATTTTGAATTAAAATGTTTTCTCTGAAAATGTGCATATATAATTCATCTTTTAATAGATGAACTACTCTTATGAATGATTAGTAGACAATAAACACATACGATCCTCCAATACAAAGCCCAATATCAGGGCCATATTGAAGGTTCTTGGAACGCAACACTGTTACCCCCCAAACGACACAGAAATAAAAATAAAGGATGCACTATTCTCTCCGAATTCCAAAAGAAACTTACTAACTTTCAAGGATATCCGCTTCGACTGATTCCATTTGGAAACAGCAAATGTAAACAAAACACAAATTTCTGTATGCAACGCCTCAAGAAAAGGATTAAAATCCATACTTGAACGTTTTGAGAGCCTTACAGGCCTCTACCATACAAAGATTCGGAGAAAGGAAGCAGAATTAAACGGAGCATCTGAAGTGTCCGACATCAGCCAAGTTTTTACTCTGGCATGATAGACTTGGCCACCCTAGATCAGTGATGATGCACCGCATCTTATCCTATAGGTATGACTTGAAGAACCAGAAGATTCTTCAGAAGGGAGAATTCCCTCGCATCCATTGCTACAAGGGATAACTAATTACAAGGCCATCTCTACGAAAAGTTGAAAAAAATCTCAACGCTTTCTCAAAAAGAATATAAGGAGATAGATGTGGATAAAATCCACCCCACTAGTGGGCTATTTCGGTACTTCATTGTACTGATAAATGCATAGTCAAAATACTCGTATGTGTGTCTACTACAGACCTGCAACTTAGCTTTTCCAAAGCTATTGGTACAAAAATAAAAACGTTGCGACACATTTCCCAGACAATCAAATATAGAAAATAAGTCTGGTTAATGTTGGAAAATATACCTCCCGGTCATTTCAAGAGTACTGCCAAGCAACGGGAATAGAAAATGAACATACAGTGCAGCATGTTCATACCCAAAATGGGTCGACAGAGTCACTGATAAGTAGACTCCACTGGATTGAACGTCCATTAAATCCCGATTTCCGATGGATGCACGGGGACATGCAAATTCTGCATGCTGCATCGTAAATAAAAGACCCTCTGGAGGTCCGAGTCTCAATGCAACTTGCATATGAAATGCCACCGAACATTTCTCATCCGAGAATCTTTGGTCGCGCAGTTTAAATCCCCTTTGCACCACCACAGAGGACCAAAACGGTCCTTAACATCGCATAGGTATCCATGCAGGGTTTGACTCACCCTCACTTATAAGATACCTAGAACCCTAAATGGGGGACGCATTTAGGGCACATCTTGAAGACTGTGATCTGATGAGATGAGTTTCTCCAAAATAGGCCCAGATACTGGAAAATCTGGCGCGAAGCAAATTATAACGTGGGATACAAAAAGCTTGACCCATTATGATCCGGTAATAATACAATGTGAAGATGAGATCCTGAAGATCCTCCACATACAGAACACTGTTCACCAATTACCGGAATCATTTACTGACAATCAGAAGATTGTCGGATCACACATCCCTACTATAAATACTCCAGCTAGGATTGACATCCCGAGAATGGATGTAATCCACCAGCAGCAGAAGTGGCTGCTCCTCAACAGAAAAGAGGCAGACCACCATGCTCTAAGGACGAAAATAAAAGAATAAAGAAACATACCTGGAGACCTTGAGACAATACTACCACATGACAATGAGCTCACGTCCACACCCTCACCCCATCCCGGAATCCACTGCAGAGGAAATGCCGGGAAAAACTGAAATTGAAAGTAAATGTTGTACGTACTGGGGAGGTGCAGAAAGAACATAATTGTCGACAATATATTCACGTATCATATTGCCATATACATCGCAAAAGCGATGATGTTTATAAATTACCGTTCCATACTCCGTTGCTAGAATGCAAACGTAGAGATTGGCCATATGTAGAACGAGGCAATATAAGATGAGCTGGACTCACTTATGAAACGTGAAAAGTTCGGACCTGAAGTCCAGACACCAAAAGGTGTCAAACCTATGGATAAAATAAAGTATTGCTGACATAAGAAAAATAAATACAAAATCGTATGCTATAAAGGACAAACTATAGCCCAAGGGAAATTTCGCTGAAACTAGGGATCGAACAAATTAAAATGAGAATGTCTCATAAATGATGCATCAGTCTCCTTAAGTTATCAAAAGCGAATACCTTATGATTTGGAGAAGGAAAATTTTGGATATGCTGTTATTGGATGTTGTGATGGCATACCTTCGTGTATATCTTGGTAAAAATAATTTCCACATTTTTTAAATGCCTGAATAGACTTCGGGACGTCTATTCTATTGAAGAAAAACAATAAGAATAATGTACAACAAAGAGAATCGCTTGAGAACGCAATGATTCCTACTGCGGGTTATCTTTGCATCTGAGCAAAGAACAGGATTTGAGATCACAGTTGTAAACAACTAAAATCTCATCGGATCTCTTGAAGAGAAAATCGAAACATCTGTTCAAGCTTGACTTTTAAACATGAAATAAAAAGACCTAGGCAAGTATAAAGTCATGGCTCATAAAATCCTGTTACAAACGCCCAGAAGTACGTTGGAGAAATTAAAAGGACCATTGTCATTCAAAGTACACCTACGGTAGTATACTTAATAGATGTACAAAAAGAACCCTTCCGATCACTGGAAGAGCTGGAGGATATAACTGGTCCTAAAGTCCCTTATGTAAGTGCAATCAGGCACTCCTGGCTAGCTGCAAGCGTCCCGATATAGCTATTGCAGTAAACTCATTAGCCAGAGATAGTTGGCACCGAAAAAGGGCCATTAGACCGGAGTTAAGCCTTCTGTGCTTCCTCCAAGGGTCGAAAGATTTGGACTTACAATATGAAGTATCATCCTCCAATGTTCATGCAAATGCAGGTTACAGGTCCGGTCCCTATACTGAGAAATCACAGAACGGGTACCCACAGTGGGATGGCCATCTACTGCAGATCTGCAAAGCAATTTATGAAGGCAACATCATCCTATCATTCCGAGATCCTCACCACACCAATGGTGTATTTAAGGGCGCCTGCTGGTACATCACATCCCAGTGACGATTGGGATAGAGGCTAGTATTGTGGTGCTGACCACATAGTCTGAAGACCACATCAGAGGCAACAATACTTAGCACACCTCTCCAGAGTTTCTGGATTCAGCAGCTGCTTAATTGTGATAACTTTATCTGTGTATATTTTTGGAATGTTGTAAATATGAGTGATGAGATAAGCCTAAGAGATCTAAAAGCCTAAGAGCTTTTACAGATCAGGGGGAGTTGATGGAATTTGTACTCTTTTCCCTTAGCTATGGTTTTCCCCCACTGGGTTTTCCATAGCCAAAAGTTTTAACGAGGCAAATCACATCAACTCTGGATCTTGAAGTATCCACTCCTCTGTGACGCTCAGAATCCAAAAGTATTCATGAGCAGAGTCACTTGTACAAATTAGAGCGTTTGTACTCTTTTTCCTTAACTATGGTTTCTCACATAGGGTTTTCCATAGCTAAAGGGTTTAACGAGGCAAACCTCACCAACTCAGGATCCTGAAATATCCACCCCATGTGAGACGCTTACTACGCTCAGAATCCCGAAGTACTCTTGAGCAGAGTCTACACCTATGGCTGGATAAGGAGGAGTGTTGTGAATGGAAATATCAGAGTCGGTTAGGATTGCGGGTATCTTAGAGATACGCCCATATCTATGTATTCTATCTTTCTACTCTCCTACCATGCCTATAAATAAAAGGCTGGGGGTTCCTCCACCCAGTAGTTGGTTCATAACAAGAAGAGAAATTTAGGATAGAAAAATCATATCAATTAAAAAAAGGATCCATATCTTTCATAAAATGTATAAATTAGCACCAAGCTCAAAAAATGATATATAAATTCTTTTCAGTTGAAGATGGCAATATCCCGATTACAACGGACATTTTTATAGATGAAGATGGTGATTTCCACGTTCCGAATTTTGTATTCTATTATCTTTCAGTTGAAGATGGCGATTTCCTAGTTCCAACAGACATTTTTGGCCTAATTTTGTCCTCTTTAATATCATTTAATAAACCGATCCATATATTGCGAAAAATATGGAAAATATCCCAGAGCTTAGAAATATCTGCAAAAATGTCCGGTGGAACAGGGAGATCGCCAACTTCAACTGGAAATTAAGATAAGACAAAATTAGGGTAAAAATCATATCATTTAATAAAACGTTCCATATCTTCCAGAAAATGTGGAAAATAGCCCGAAGCTCAGAAAAATCCACAAAAATTTCCTTTGGAATGAGAGAATGCCATATTCAACTGAAATATAAGCGAAGATAAAATTAGGCCAAAAATCATATCATTCAATATAAAGATGGCGATCTTCAATTAGAAAATACGAGAAAACAAAGTTAGTTTATAAAAATCATATCATTGAATAAAAAGATCCATATATTCGATAAAATGTTGAAAATAGCCTGAAGCTAGAAAATCCCATAAAAATGTCTGTTGGAACCAGGATCACCATCTTCAACTTAAAAATAATAGGTGACATACTTAAGCTATAAAAATCATATCATTTAATAAAAAGATCTATTTCTTCCATAAAATAAAGAAAATATCATAGTACTCAGAAAATACGCAATAATGTCAGTTGGAACCGGGAGATCGCTATGTTCAACTGAAAAAATAAGAGAAGACAAAATTAGGAAATTAAAATCATTTCATTTAATATAAGATTCTTATTTTCCATAAAATGTAGAAAATATTCCCGAGCTCAAAAAATCTGCAAAAATATTCGTTGAAATCGGGAGAGGGCAAACTTTAACGAAAAACAAAGAAGACAAAATTGGGCCAAAATATCATATCATTTAATAAAACGATTGATATCTTCAAGATAATACGGAAATAGTCCGGAGCTCCGAAAAATCCTCAAAAATATCTGTGGGAACCAAGAGATCGCCATCATCAACGAAAAATCTAAGGGAAGACAAAATTAGACAAAAAATCATTGCATTTAATAAAACGATCGTCATCTTACTGAAAATACAAAAAATAGTCTCGAGATCAGAAAAATCAGCAAAAATTTTCGTTGGAACCGGGAAACCGCCATTTTCATGGGAAAAATATGAGAAGACAAACGTAGACTATAAAATCATATCATTTAATAAAAAATCCATATCTACAATAAAATGTAGAAATAGCCTCCAGTTCAAAAAATTTGGCAAAAATTACTGTTGGAACCGGAAGATCACCTTCATCAATTGAAAAATAAGAGAAAACAAAATTAAGCTACCAAAATCATATAATGTAATAAAAAGATCCATATCTTGCAGAGAATGTAGAAAATAATAACGAGCTCAGAAAAATTCAAAAAAATTGTCCATTGGAACCGGGAGATCGCAATCTTCAACTGGAAAAATAAGAGAAAAACAAAATTAGGCCAAATATCATATCATTTAATAAACCAATCCATATCTTCCAAAAAATGTGAAAAATAGGACGGAGCTCAAAAAATCCGCAAAAATCTCTTATGGAACCGGGTGATCGCCATCTTCAACTGGAATATAATAGAAGACAAAATTACCCCAAAAATCATATCATTTAATAAAACAATCATCATCTTCAACAGGAAAATAAGAGAAGAATAATTAAAAATATAAAAATCATATCAATTAAGGAAAAGATTCATATCTTTCATAAAATGTATAAAATAGCACCAAACTCAGAAAATGATATATAAAAAACTTTTAAGTTGAATATGGCGATATCCTCGTTACAACAGACATTTTTAAAGATGAAGATGGCGATTCCCTTGTTCCGAATTTTGTCTTCTCTTATATTTTAGTTGAATAGGGTGATTTCCCAGTTCGAACGGACATTTTTGGCCTAATTTTGTATTCTCTGATATCATTTTTAAAAATGATCCATATATTCCAGAAAATATGGAAACTAACCCGGACCTCAAAATATCAGCAAAAATGTCCGTTGAAACCGGGAGATCGACAACTTCAACTGGAAATTAAGAGAAGACAAAATTAGTCCAAAAAATCATATCATTTAATAAAACGATCCATATCTTTCAGACAATGTGGAAATAGCCCGGAGCTCAGAAAAATCACCAAAAATATCCTTGGAATCGGGAGAACGTCATCTTCAACTTAAAAATAATAGAAGACTAACTTAAGCTCTCAAAATCATATCATTTAATAAAAATGTATTTCCCGTAAAATAAAGAAAATAGCACCGAGCTCAGAAAATCAAAAAAATTCTGTTGTAAACGGGAGATCTCTGTGTTCAACTGAAAAATAAGAGCAGACAAAATTTGGCAATAAAAATCATATCATTTAATATAAAGATTCTTATTTTCCATAAAATGTAGAAAATATCCCCCAGATCAGAAAAATCTGCAAAAATATCCATCAGAACCGGGAGATTGCCAAATCTAACGAAAAAAGAGAAGACAAAATTATGCCAAAAAATCATATCATTTAATAAAACGATCGATATCTTCAAGATAATACGGCCCTAGCTCAGAAAAATCCGCAAAAATATCTGTTGGTTCTGGGAGATCGCCATCATCAACAAAAAAATAAGAGAAGACAAAATTAGGCCATAAATCATATCATTTAATAAAACGATCAATGTCTTACAGAAAATACAGAAAATAATACCGAGTTCAAAAAATCCACAAAAATGTCTGTTGGAACTGGAAGACCGCCATCTTCAAATGAAAATAGGAGAAGATAAACGTAGGCTATAAAAATTATATCATTTAATAAAAATATCCATATCGACATTAAAACACAGAAAATAGCATCGAGAACAGAAAAATTGGTAAAAATTTCCGTTGGAACCGGGAGATCGCCATCTTCAATTGAAAAATAAGAGAAGACAAAATTAGGATAGAAAAATCATGTCATGTAAAAAAATATCTACATCTAATAGAAAATGTAGAAACAGTCCCAAGATCATAAATATAAGCAAAAATGTCCGTTGGAACTAGGATATTACCATCTTCTACTGAAAAATAAGCGAAGACAAAATTAGCCTACTAAAATCATTTAATGTAATAAAAGATCCATATCTTCGAGAAAATGTAGAAAATAGTCCCGAGCTCAGAAAAAACCGCAAAAATGTCCTTATCGGGAGATCGTTACTTCAATTGGAAAATAAGAGAAGACTAAATTAGGCCAAACTATCATATCATCTAATAAAACGATCCATGTCTTCCAAAAATGTGGACAATAGGCCGAAGCTCAGAAAAATCTGCAAAAATTTCCTTTGGAACCGTCATCTTCAACTAGAAAATAAGAAATGACAAATCTAGGCTAGTAAAATTATATCATTTAATAAAAAGATCCATATCTTTTATAAAATGTACAAAAAATTGCACCAAGCTCAGAAAATGAAATATAAAAATCTTTTCAGTTGAAGATGGCAATATCCCGATTACAATGGACATTTTTATAGATGAAGATGGTGATTTCCTGGTTCCAACAAACCTTTTTTGGCCTAATTTTGTCTTCTCTGATATCAATTAATAAAACGATCCACATCTTCCAGAAAATGTGGAAAATAGCCGGTGGCTCAGAAATATCCGTAAAAATGTCAGTTAGAATCGGGAGATCGTCAACTTTAATTGGAAAATAAGAGAAGACAAAATTAGTCCAAAAATCATATTATTTAATAAAACGATCCATATCTTCCAAAAAATGTGGCAATATCCCGAAGCTTAGAAAAATCCACAATAATGTCCTTTGGGACCGAGAGAATGCCATCTTCAATTAAAATAAAAGAGAAGACAAAATTAGGCCAAAAAATCATAGTATTCAATATAAAGATCGACATCTTCAATTGGAAAAATAAGAGAAGACAAACATTGGTTACAAAAATCATATTATTTAATAAAAAGATTCATATTTTCTATAAAATGCAAAAAATAGCCCTGACCTTAGAAAAATTCGCAAAAATGTCCGTTGGAACCGGGAGATCACCTCGTCAACTTATAAATAATAGAAGACAAACTTAAGCAATAAAAATCATTTCAATTAATAAAAAGATCCATATCTTCCATAAAATAAAGAAAATAGGTCCGAGCTCAGAAAATTCGAAAAATGTCCGTTGAACCAGGAGATCGCTATGTTCAACTGAAAAATAGGAGAAGTCAAATTTTGGCAATAAAAATCATATCATTTAATGTAAAATTTGTAATTTCCATAAAACATAGCTCAGAAAAATCCGCAAAAATATCTGTCGGAACCGGGAGATCACTAAATTTAACAAAAAGGCAAAATTCCGGTAAAAAATCATATCATTTACTAAAACGGTCGATATCTTTCAGGTAATACAGAAAATAGCTTAGAGCTCAGAAAAATTAGCAAACGTATCCGTAGGAACTGGGTGATCCCATCATCAATGAAACAAATATAGGAGATAAAATTAGGTCAAAAATCATATCATTTAATAAAACGATCGATATCATCCAAAAAAACGCAAAAAATAGTCCGAGCTCAGGAAAAATACGCAAAAATATTCGTTGGAATCGGGAGATCGCCATCTTCAACTGAAAAATAAGGGAATAGAAAATTAGGCCAAAAATCCTATCATTTAATAAAAGATCAATATTGTTTAGAAAATTTTGTAAATAGCCCCAAACTCAGAAAAATCAGTAACAATATCCGTTGGAACTGGGAGATCGCCATCTTCAACTGAAAAATAAGAGAAGCGACACTTATGTTATAAAAATCATATCATTTAATAAAACATTCGTGTCTTCCAAAAAATGTAGAAAATAATCCGAGCTCAGAAAAATCTGCTACAATATCCGATGGAATTGGGAGATAGCAATCAACAAATGAAAAATAAAAGTAGAGAAAATTAGGCCAAAAATCATATCAATTAATAAAAGGATCCATATTTTCCAGAAAATGTAGATAATAGTCTGGAGCTCAGAGAAGTCCGCAAAATGTCCGGTGGAACCGGGATATCGTCATATTCAACTGAAAAAAGAGAAGAAAAAATTAGGATATAAAAATTCATATCATTTATTATATAGATCCATATCTTATAAAAAATGTAGAAAATAGCCCCGAGCTTAGAAAAATACGCAAAAAAGTAAGTTGGATCCGAGAGATCGCTCCTTCAACCAAAAAAGAAGAGAACAAAATTAGGCCAAAAACCATATCATTTAATAAAAAATACATATCATTCAGAAAATGTAGAAAATAGGCTCGAGCTCAGAAAAATAAGCAAAAATTTCTGTTTGAGCCGGGAGATCGCCATCATCAATTGAAAAATAAAAGAAGAGAAAATTAGGCTAGAAAAATCACATTATTTAATAAAAAGCTCCATATCTTGCAAAAAATGTAGAAAATAGTCCCGAGCTCAGAAATATTGGCCAAAATGTCTGTTGGAACCGGGATATCGACATCTTCAAGTGAAAAATAAGAGAAGGCAAAATTAGGCTACAAAAATCATATAATGTAATAAAAAGATCCAAATCATCCATAAAATGTAGAAAATAATCCCGAGCTTAGAAAAATCTGCAAAAATATCCATTGGAACCGTGAGATCTCAATCTTCAACTAGAAAATAAGAGAAGAAAAAATTTGGCCAAAATATCATATCATTTAATAAAATGATCCATATCTTCAAAATGTAGAAAATAGACTGGAGCTCAGAAAAATCATCAAAATGTCTGTTGGAACCAGATGCTCGCTATCTTCGACTGGAATATAAGAGAAGACAAAATTAGGCCAAAAATCATATCATTTAATAAAAAGATCGCCATCTTCAACTGGAAAATAAGAGAAGACAAATTTAGGCTAGAAAAATCATATCAATTTATAAAAAGATCAATATCTTTCTTAAAATGAATAAAAGAGGACCAAGCTCTGAAAATGATATATAAAATCTTTTCAGTCGAAGATGGCAATATCCCGGTTACAACAGACATTTTTATAAATGAAGACGACGATTTCCAGGTATCGAATTTTGTCTTTCCTTATGTTTCAGTTGAATATGGAGATTTTCGGTTCCAACGGACATTTTTGGCCTAATTTTGTCTTCTCTGATATCATTTAAGAAAACGATCCATTATTTCAGAAAATATGGAAAAATTTCGGGAGCTCAGAAATACCCGCAATAACCAGGAGATTGTCAACTTCAACTGGAAATTAAGAGAAGACAAAATTAGGCCAAAAAATCATTTCATTTAATAAAACGTTCCATATCTTCTAGAAAATGTGGAAAATAACCCGGAGCTCAGAAAAATCTGCAAAAATTTCCTTTGGGACCGAGAAAATGCCATTTTCAACTAAAATATAAGAGAAGACAAAATTAGGTCAAAAATCATATCATTCAATAAAGATCGCCATCTTCAACTGGAAAATAAAAGAAAGCAATTTTAGGTTATAAAAATCATATCATTTAATAAAAAGATCCATATCATCCATAAAATGTAGAAAATAGCCCTAGCTCAGACAAATCTGTAAAAATGTCGTTGGAACCAAGAGATCATCATCTTCAACTTAAAAATAATAGAAGACAAACTTAAGCTATCAAAAGCATATCATTTAATAAAAAGATCCATGTCTTCTATTAAATGAAGAAAATAGCAACGAGCTCAGAAAATCCGAAACAATGTCTGTTGGAACTGGGAGATCGCGATGTTCAACTGAAAAATAAGAGAAGACAAATTTGGCAATAAAAATCATATCATTTAATATAAAGATTCTTATTTTTCATAAAATGTAGAAAATATCCTCGAGCTAAGAAAAATCTGCAAAATTAACCGTCAAACCGGGAGATTGCCAAATTTAATGAAAATGTGAAGACAAAATTAGGCCAAAAATCTTATCATTTCATTAAACGATCGATATCTTACAGATAATACAAAAAATAGACCATAGCTTATAAAAATCCGCAAAAAATATCTGTTGGTTCCCGAAGATCGCCATCATCAACAAGAAAAATAAGAGAATACAAAATTAGGCCAAAAAAGCATAACATTCAATAAAACAATCTATATCTTCCAAAAAATACAGAAAATAGCCCGAGTTCAGAAAAATCTGCAAAATTATCTGTTGGATCTGGGAGATCGCCATCTTCAAATGAAAAATAAGAGAATATAAACGTAGGCTATAAAATCATATCATTTAGAAAATCCATATCGACAATAAAACGCAAATAGCATTACGGTCAAAAAAATTCGCAAATATTTATGTTGGAACCAGGAGATCGCCATCTTCAATTGAAAAATAAGAGAAGACAAAATTAGGATAGAAAAATCATATCATTTAATAAAAAGATCTGCATCTTTTAGAAAATGTAGAAACTACTCTCGAGCTTAGAAATATCGACAAAATGTTCGTTGGAACCGGGATATTGCCACTTCAACTGAAAAATAAGAGAAGACAAAATTAGCCGACAAAAATCATATAATGTAATAAGAAGATCCATATCTTCGAGAAAATGTAGAAAATAGTCTGAACTCAGAAACATCCGCAAAAATATCCGTTGGAACCGGGAGATCGCCATCTTCAACTGGGTAATAAGAGGCAACAAAATTAGGCCGAATATCATATCATTTAATAAAATGTTCCATTTCTTCCAAAAATGTGGAATATAGGCCGTAGCTCAGAAAAATCCGCAAAAATTTCCATTGGAACCGGGAGATCGTCATCTTCAACTTGAAAATAAGAGAAGACAAATTTAGACTCGAAAAATCACATCATTTAATAAAAAGATCCATATCTTTCATAAAATTTAGAAAATAGAACCAAGCTAAGAAAACGACATATAAAAATCTTTTCAATCGAAGATGGTGATATCACGGTTACAATGGACTTTTGTATTGATGAAGATGGGGATTTCATGTTTCCGAATTTTGTTCTCTTATATTTCAGTTGAAGATGGCAATTTCCCGGTTCCAACGAACATTTTTTGGCCTAATTTTGTCTTCTCCGATATCATTGAATAAAACGATCCATATCTTCCAGAAAATGTCGAAAAAAGCTCGAAGCTCAGAAATATCGTCAAAAAAGTAGTAGGAACCGGGAGATTGTCAACTTCAATTGGAAAATAAAAGAAGACAAAATTAGGCCAGAGATCATATCATTTAATAAAACGATCTATATCTTCCAAAAAAATACGGTAAACAGGCCGGAGCTCAGAAAAATCAGTAAAAATGTCATTTAGGACCGAGAGAATGCGATCTTCAACTAAAATAAAAGAGAAGACAAAATTAACCAAAAATTATAAAATTTAATATGAAGATCGCCATCTTCAATTGGAAAATAAGAGAAGACAATCTTTGGTTATAAAAATTAACCATAAAATGTAGAAAATAGTCTAGACCACAGAAAAATCTGCAAAAATGTAAGTTGGAACACCGGGAGCTCGCATCTTCAACTTAAAAATAAAAGAAAACAAACTTAAGCTCTAAAAATCATATCGTTTAATTAAATGATCCATATCTTCCTTCAAAATAAAGAAAATAGCACCGAGCTCAGAAAATCCGAGAAAATTTCCATTGGAACCGGGAGATCGCTATGTTTAACTGAAAAATTAGAGAAGACAAATTTTGGCAATAAAATCATATCATTTAATATAACGATTCTTATTTTCCATAAAATTTGGAAAATATCCCCAAGATCAGAAAAATCTGCAAAAATATCTGTCGAAACCCGGGAGATCAACAAATTTAACAAAAAAAGAAAACAAAATTCGACCAAAAAATCAATAAACTGGTCGATATTTCCAGATAATATAGAAAATAGCCAAGAGCACAGAAAAATCAGCAAAAATATCCGTTGGAACCAGGAGATCGCTAAATTTATCAAAAAAAGGAAACAAAATTTGGCCAAAAAATCATATCATTTAATAAAACGGTCGATATCTTCCAAATAATACAGAAAATAGCACAAAGCTAAGAAAAATGCGCAAAAATATCCGTTGGAACCGGGAGATCACCATCAAAACGAAAAAAATATAAGATAAAATTAGGACCAAACTCATATCATTTAATAAAACGACTGATATCTTTCAGAAAATACAGAAAATAGCCTCGAAGTCAGAAAAATTAGCAAATATGTCCGTTGGAACTAGGAACCACCATCTTCAAGTGAAAAATAAGAGACGACGAAATTCGGCTAGAAAAATCAAATCATTTAATAAAACGATCTATACTTTCTAGAAAATTTAGAAAATATCCACAAGCTTAGAAAAACCCGCAAAAAATTTCCGTTGGAACCGAAAGATAGCCATATTCAACAGAAAAATAAGAGTAGGCAAATTAAAGCCAAAATATCATATAATGTTATAAAAAGATACATAACTTCCACAAAAAGTAGAAATGTGCGCGAGGTCAGAAAAATCCGCAATAATGTTCGTTGGTACGGGGAGATCGCCATCTTCAACTGAAAAATAAGAGAAGTCAAAATTAGGCTATAAAAATCATATCATTTAATAATAGATCCATATCCTATAAAAATATAAAAATGCACTCGATCTTAGAAAAATATGCAAAAATGTCTGTTAGAACCGGGAGGTCACCGTCTTCTGCAAATAAGTGGAGATAAAATTAGGCTATAAAAATAATTTATTTCAATACAAAATATCCAAATCTTCCAGAAAATGCAGAAAATAGTTCCGAGCTAAGGAAAATTACACAAAAATGTCTTTTGGAACCGGGAGATCGCCATCTTCAACTAAAAAAAGAGAATAGAAAATTAGGCCAAAAATCCTAGCATTAAAAAAAGATCTATATTTATCAGAAAATTTAGGAAATAGCACCGAGCTCAGAATAATTAGCAAAAATATCCATTGGAACTGGGAAATCGCCATCTTCAACTGAAAAATAAGAGAAGAGAAACTTAGGTTGTAAAAAGTATATCGTTTAATAAAACATCCATATCTTCCAGAAAATGTAGAAAATAATCACGAGCTCAAAATAATCTGCAACAATATCCGATGGAACCGGAAGATCGCCATCTACAAGTAAAAAATTAGAGAAGACAAATTAGGATTTAAAAATCATATCATTTAATATAAAGATCCATATCTTACATAAAATGTAAAAAAATAGCGCTGAGCTCAAAAAATCCGCAAAAATGTCTATTGGAACAGGGAGATCGTCGTCTTTAACTAAAAAAAGGAAAGAAAAAATTTGGCCAAAAAATCATATCATTTAACAAAAAGATCCACATATTCAAAGAAATATAGAAAATTTTCCGAAGCTCAGAGAAGTCCGCAAAATGTCCGTTGGAACCGGGAGATCGTCATATTCAACTGAAAAAAATAAGAGAAGATAAAATTAGGCTATAAAATTATATTATTTAATATAAAGATATATTTCTACAAAAAATGTAGAAAATAGCCCGAGCTTAGAAAAAACCACAAAAAAGTCCGTTGGAACCGGGAGGTCGCCTTCTTCAATCGAAAATAAAAGAGAAGACAAAATTAGGCCAAAAATCATATCATTTAAAGAATGCATATCTTTCAGAAAATATAGAAAATAGACTCAACCTCAGGAAAATCGGCAAAAAGTCCGTTGGAACATGGAGTTCGCCATCCTGAAAAATAAGAGATGACAAAATTAGGTTATAAAAATCATATCATTTATAAAGATCCATATCCTATAGAAAATGTAGAAAATATCATATAGCTCAAAAAAATCCGTAAAAATGTCCGTTGGAACCAAGAAATCGACATCTTCAACGAAAAAATATGATTAGACAAAATTAGGCAAAAGAATCATATCAATGATCCATATCTTCCAGAAAATGCAGAAAATATCCCCGAGCTCATAAAAATTTGCAAAAATTTCTGTTTGAACCGGGAGATCCATCTTCAACTGAAAATAAGAGACGATAAATTAAGACGATAAAAATCAAATCATTTATAAAAAGATCCATATCTTCCATAAAATTTAGAAAATATCACCGAGCATATAAATATCCGAAAAAATGCAATTGGTACCGAGAGATCGCCATTTTCGATAGAAAATAAGAGAACACAAAATTAGAACCTAAAAATCATATCATTTAATATATAGACCCATATCTTACATAAAATGTAGAAAATAGCACCAAGCTTACAAAAATCTGCAAAAAATATTCGTTGAAACATGGATATTGCCATGTTATACCGAAAAATAAGAGAAGACAAAATTATGCAATAAAAATCATATCATTTAATATGAAGATCTATGTCTTACAGAAAATGTAGAAAATAGCCCTGATCTCATAAAAATCTGCAAAAATTATGAGAGACAAACTTAAACAAAAAAATATATCATTTAATAAATGATTCATATCTTCGAGAAACTATAGAAAATAGTTTCAATCTCAGAAAATCGGCAAAATGTCTGTTGGAACTGTAAGATCGCCATCTTCGACTTAAAAAATAAGAGAAGACAAAATTAGGCCAAAGATGATATCATTTAATAAAAAGATCCATATCTTCCAGAAAATGCAGAAAATAGCACCGAGCTCAGAAAGTCGACAAAATGTCAGTTGGAGCAGGAGATCAAAATTTTCAACTTAAAAATAAGAGAGAACAAAATTAGGCCAAAAATCATATCATTTAATAAAAATATCCATATCATCCAGATAATGTAGAAAATAGGCCGGAGCTCAGAAAAATCTGCAAAAATGTCCGATGGAACTGGGAGAACTTCATCTTCAACTAAAAATAAGATAAGCGAAACTTAGGTTATAAAAATCATATCATTTAATAAAAGGCTCTATAACGTCCAGAAATTGAGAAAATAGCCTCGATTTCAGAAATATCTGAAAAAATGTCTGTGGGAACGAGGAGATATCCATCTTCAATAGAAAAATAAGAGAAGACAAAATTAGGGTAAGAAAATCATATCATTTAATATAAAGATAAATGCATTCCAGAAATTGTGAAAAATAGCTTCGAACTCAGAAAAAGCTGCAAAAATATCCGTTGGAACCGAGAGATCGCACTCTTCAACTTAAAAAATAAGACAAGACAAAATAGGCCAAAAACCGTATCATTTAATAAAACAATCCATATCTTCCAGAAAAGTTAGAAAATAGCCCAGAGCTCAGAAAATCCGCAAAAATATCTGTTGGAACCAAGAGATCGCCATCAACTGAAAATTAAGAAAAGACAAAATTAGGCCAAAAACATATCATTTAATAAAAAGATCCATATCTTCCAGAAAATGTTGAAAAATTTCTTCGAGCTCAGAAAAATCCCCCAAAATGTCCGTTGGAACCGGGAAATCGACATATTAAACTGAAAAACTGGAGAAGACAAAATTATGCCAAAAAATCATATCGTTTAAAAAAAGAAACATATCTTCCAGAAAATGTAGGAATGGCCCCAAACTCAGAAAATCCACAAAAATGTCTGTTAGATACTGGAGATCGCCATCTTCAACTAGAAAATAAGAAAAGACAAAATTAGGCCAAAATATCATATCGTTTAATAAAACAATCCGTATCTTCCAAAAATATGGAAAATAGGGCAGAGCTCGGAAAAATCAACAAAAATCTCCGTTGGAACTGGATGATCACCATCTTCAACTGGAATTTAAGAGAAGACAAAATTAGGCCAAAATATCATTTAATAAAAAGATCGTCATCTTCAACTAGAAAATAAGAGAAGAAACATTTAGGATAGAAAAATCATATCAATTAAAAAAAGGATCCATATCTTTCATAAAATGTATAAAATAGCACCAAGCTCATGATATATAAATATCTTTTCAGTTGAAGATGGCGATATCCCGGTTACAATGGACACTTTTATAGATGAAATGGTGATTTCCACGTTCCAAATTTTGTATTTTATTATCTTTCAGTTGAAGATGGCGATTTCCCGGTTCTAACGGACATTTTTGGACTAATTTTTTCTTCTTTAATATCATTTAATGAACGATCCATATATTCCAGAAAATATGGAAAATATCCCAGAGCTCAGAAAAATTCGCAAAAATGTCTGTTGGAATAGGAAGATCGCCAACTTCAAATAGAAATTAAGAGAAGACATAATTAGGCCAAAAAATCATATCATTTAATAAAACGTTCCATATCTTCCAGAAAATGTGGAAAATAGCCCGGAGCTCAGAAAAATCCACAAAATTTCCTTTGGGACGGAGAATGCCATCTTTAATGAGATAAGAGAAAATAAAATTAGGCCAAAATCGTTTCATTCAATATAAAGATCGCAATCTTCAACTGGAAAATAAGAGAAACAAACTTAGGTTATAAAAATCATATCATTGAATAAAAAGATCCATATCTTTGATAAAATGTAGAAAATGGCCCGAACCTCAGAACATCCCGCAAAAATTCCAATGGGATCACCATCTTCAACTTAAAAATAATAGAAGACATACTTAAGCTTTAAAATCATATCATTTAATGAAAAGATCCATATCTTCCATAAAATAAAGAAAATATGCAAAAATGTCAGTTAGAAACGGGGGATCGCTATGTTCGACTGAAAAAATGAGAGAAGACAAAATTATGGCAAATAAAATCATTTCATTTAAAATAAAGATTTCCTATTTTCCATAAAAAGTAGAAAATATCTCCCGAGCTCAGAAAAATCTGCAAAAATATTCGTCAAAACCAGGAGAGGGCAAAATTTAACAAAAAACAAACAAGACAAAATTAGGTCAAAGTATCATATCATTTACTAAAACAATCGATATCTTCCAGATAATACAAAAGATAGCCTGGAGCTTAGAAAAAATCCTCAAAAATATCTGTGGGAACCAGGAGATCGCCATCATCAATGAAAAATCTAAGGTAATACAAATTACAAAAATATAGAATTTAATGAAACGATCATTATCTTACAAAAATACATAAAATGGACCCGAGGTCAGAAA
>CM061133.1:119527800-119609490 GCA_030789695.1 Scilla litardierei
TATTTTCTTTATTTTATGGGAGATATGTATATTCTTATTAAATGATATGATTTTAATAGCTTAAATTTGTCTTCTATTATTTTTAAGTTGAAGATGACGTTCTCCCGGTTCCAAAGGATATTTTTGCTGATTTTTCTAAGCTCCAGGCTATTTTTCATGTTTTCTAGAAGAATATGGATCATTTTTATTAAATGATATGATTTTGTGGCCCTTATCTTGTTTTCTCTTAATTTCCAGTTGAAGTTGTCCATCTCTCGATTCCAACAGACATTTTTTGCGGATATGTCTAAGGTCCCGGGTTAGTTTCCATATTTTTCTAGAATATTGTGGATCATTTTTAAAAAATGATATAGAGAATACTAAATTAGGCCAAAAATGTCTGTTCGAACCGAAACATCACCATCTTCAACTGAAATATAAGAGAAGACAAAATTCGGAACAAGGAAAATCGCCATCTTCATCTTTAAAAATGTCCGTTGTTACCGGGATATCGTCCATCTTCAACTGAAAATATCTTTTATAATATCATTTTTCTGAGCTTGGTGCTATTTTATTCATTTTTATGAAAGATATGGATCTTTTTATTAGTTGATATGATTTTTCTATTCTTAATTATTCTTCTCTTATTTTTACAGTTGAAGATGACGATCGTTTTTATTAAATGATGATTTTTGGGGGTAACTTTGTCTTCTCTTATATTCCAATTGAAGATGGCGATCACCCGATTCCAATAGAGATTTTTGCGGATTTTCTGAGCTCCGGCCTATTTTCCACATATTTGGAAGATATGGATCATTTTTTAAATGATATGATATTTTGGCCTAATTTTTGTCTTCTCTTATTTTTTCCAGTTTTAAGATTGTGATCTTCCCGGTTCCAACGGACCATTTTTTTTTGAATTTTTTCTGAGCTCGGGATTATTTTCAATATTTTTCTGGAAGAAATGGATCTTTTTATAACATTATATGATATTTTGTAGCCGAAATTTCTCTTCTCCTAATTTTCAGTTGAAGATGGTGATTTCCCAGTTTCAATGGACATTTTTGGCCGATATTTCTGAACTCTGGACTGTTTCTACATTCTTTATAAGATATGGATCTTTTTAATAAATGATAAGATTTTTCTAGCCTAATTTTGTCTTCTCTTATTTTTCAATTGATGATGGTGATCTCCCGGTTCCAATGGAAATTTTTTGCCGATTTTTCTAAACTCGCGGCTATTTTTCTACATTTTATTGTAAATATGGATTTTTTATTAAATGATATGATTTTTTATAGTCTCGTCTTCTCTTATTTTTCAATGAAAATGGGCGTTTCCAACAGAAATTTTTTGCGAATTTTCTGACCTCGGGTCCATTTTATGTATTTTTTTGTAAGATAACGATCGTTTCATTAAATTGCTATGTTTTTTGTAATTTGTATTACCTTAGATTTTTCATTGATGATGGCGATCTCCTGGTTCCCATAGATATTTTTGAGGATTTTTCTAAGCTCCAGGCTATCTTTTGTATTATCTGGAAGATATCGATTGTTTTAGTAAATGATATGATATTTTGACCTAATTTTGTCTTGTTTGTTTTTCGTTAAATTTTGCCCTCTCCTGGTTTCGACGAATATTTTTGCAGATTTTTCTGAGCTCGGAGATATTTTCTACATTTTATAGAAAATAGGAATCTTTATTTTAAATGAAATGATTTTATTTGCATAATTTTGTCTTCTCTCATTTTTTCAGTCGAACATAGCGATCCCTCGTTTCTAACTGACATTTTTGCATATTTTCTTTATTTTATGGAAGATATGGATCTTTTCATTAAATGATATGATTTTAAAGCTTAAGTATGTCTTCTATTATTTTTAAGTTGAAGATGGTGATCCATTGGAATTTTTGCGGGATGTTCTGAGGTTCGGGCCATTTTCTACATTTTATCAAAGATATGAATCTTTTTATTCAATGATATGATTTTTATAACCTAAGTTTGTTTTCTCTTATTTTCCAGTTGAAGATTGCGATCTTTATATTGAATGAAACGATTTTTGGCCTAATTTTATTTTCTCTTATCTCATTAAAGATGGCATTCTCCGTCCCAAAGGAAATTTTTGTGGATTTTTCTGAGCTCCGGGCTATTTTCCACATTTTCTGGAAGATATGGAACGTTTTATTAAATGATATGATTTTTTGGCCTAATTATGTCTTCTCTTAATTTCTAGTTGAAGTTGGCGATCTTCCTGTTCCAACAGACATTTTGCGAATTTTTCTGAGCTCTGGGATAATTTCCATATTTTCTGGAATATATGGATCGTTCATTAAATGATATTAAAGAAGAAAAAAATAGGCCAAATATGTCCGTTAGAACCGGGAAATCGCCATCTTCAACTGAAAGATAATAGAATACAAAATTTGGAACGTGGAAATCACCATTTCATCTATAAAAGTGTCCATTGTAACCGGGATATCGCCATCTTCAACTGAAAAGATATTTATATATCATGAGCTTGGGTGCTATTTTATACATTTTATGAAAGATATGGATCCTTTTTTTAATTGATATGATTTTTCTATCCTAAATGTTTCTTCTCTTATTTTCTAGTTGAAGATGACGATCTTTTTATTAAATGATATTTTGGCCTAATTTTGTCTTCTCTTAAATTCCAGTTGAAGATGGTGATCATCCAGTTCCAACAGAGATTTTTGTTGATTTTTCCGAGCTCTGCCCTATTTTCCATATTTTTGGAAGATACGGATTGTTTTATTAAACGATATGATATTTTGGCCTAATTTTGTCTTTTCTTATTTTCTAGTTGAAGATGGCGATCTCCAGTATCTAACAGACATTTTTGTGGATTTTCTGAGTTTGGGGCCATTCCTACATTTTTTGGAAGATATGTTTCTTTTTTTAAACGATATGATTTTTTGGCATAATTTTGTCTTCTCCAGTTTTTCAGTTTAATATGTCGATTTCCCGGTTCCAACGGACATTTTGGGGGATTTTTCTGAGCTCAAAGCAATTTTTCAACATTTTCTGGAAGAGATGGATCTTTTTATTAAATGATATGTTTTGGCCTAATTTTGTCTTTTCTTAATTTTCAGTTGATGGCGATCTCTTGGTTCCAACAGATATTTTTGCGGATTTTCTGAGCTCTGGGCTATTTTCTAACTTTTCTGGAAGATATGGATTGTTTTATTAAATGATACGGTTTTTGGCCTATTTTGTCTTGTCTTATTTTTTAAGTTGAAGAGTGCGATCTCTCGGTTCCAATGGATATTTTTGCAGATTTTTCTGAGTTCGAAGCTATTTTTCACAATTTCTGGAATGCATTTATCTTTATATTAAATGATAAGATTTTCTTACCCTAATTTTGTCTTCTCTTATTTTTCTATTGAAGATGGATATCTCCTCTTTCCCACAGACATTTTTTCAGATATTTCTGAAATCGAGGCTATTTTCTCAATTTCTGGACGTTATAGAGCCTTTTATTAAATGATATGATTTTTATAACCTAAGTTTCGCTTATCTTATTTTTAGTTGAAGATGAAGTTCTCCCAGTTCCATCGGACATTTTCGCAGATTTTTCTGAGCTCCGGCCTATTTTCTACATTATCTGGATGATATGGATATTTTTATTAAATGATATGATTTTTGGCCTAATTTTGTTTTCTCTTATTTTTAAGTTGAAAATTTTGATCTCCTGCTTCCAACTGACATTTTGTCGACTTTCTGAGCTCGGTGCTATTGTCTGCATTTTCTGGAAGATATGGATCTTTTTATTAAATGATATCATCTTTGGCCTAATTTTGTCTTCTCTTATTTTTTAAGTCGAAGATGGCGATCTTACAGTTCCAACAGACATTTTGCCGATTTTCTGAGATTGAAACTATTTTCTATATTTTCTGGAAGATATGAATCATTTTATTAAATGATAAATTTTTTTGTTTAAGTTTGTCTCTCATAATTTTTGCAGATTTTTATGAGATCAGGGCTATTTTCTACATTTTCTGTAAGGCATAGATCTTCATATTAAATGATATGATTTTTATAGCATAATTTGTCTTCTCTTATTTTTCGGTATAACATGGCAATCTCCATGTTTCAACGAATATTTTTTGCAGATTTTTGTAAGCTTGGTGCTATTTTCTACATTTTATGTAAGATATGGGTCTATATATTAAATGATATGATTTTTAGGTTCTAATTTTGTGTTCTCTTATTTTCTATCGAAAATGGCGATCTCTCGGTACCAATTGCATTTTTTCGGATATTTATATGCTCGGTGATATTTTCTAAATTTTATGGAAGATATGGATCTTTTTATAAATGATTTGATTTTTATCGTCTTAATTTATCGTCTCTTATTTTCAGTTGAAGATGGATCTCCTGGTTCAAACAGAAATTTTTGCAAATTTTTATGAGCTCGGGGATATTTTCTGCATTTTCTGGAAGATATGGATCATTGATATGATTCTTTTGCCTAATTTTGTCTAATCATATTTTTTCGTTGAAGATGTCGATTTCTTTGTTCCAACGGACATTTTTGCGGATTTTTTGAGCTATATGATATTTTCTACATTTTCTATAGGATATGGATCTTTATAAATGATATGATTTTTATAACCTAATTTTGTCATCTCTTATTTTTCAGGATGGCGAACTCCATGTTCCAACGGACTTTTTTGCCGATTTTCCTGAGGTCGAGTCTTATTTTCTATATTTTCTGAAAGATATTCATTCTTTAAATGATATGATTTTTTGGCCTAATTTTGTCTTCTCTTTTATTTTCGATTGAAGAAGGCGACCTCCCGGTTCCAACGGACTTTTTTGTGGTTTTTTCTAAGCACGGGCTATTTTCTACATTTTTTGTACAAATATATCTTTATATTAAATAATATAATTTTTATAGCCTAATTTTATCTTCTCTTTTTTTCAGTTCAATATGACGATCTCCCGGTTCCAACGGACATTTTGCGGACTTCTCTGAGCTTCGGAAAATTTTCTATATTTCTTTGAATATGTGGATCTTTTTGTTAAATGATATGATTTTTTGGCCAAATTTTTTCTTTCCTTTTTTTAGTTAAAGACGACGATCTCCCTGTTCCAATAGACATTTTTGCGGATTTTTTGAGCTCAGCGCTATTTTTTTACATTTTATGTAAGATATGGATCTTTATATTAAATGATATGATTTTTAAATCCTAATTTGTCTTCTCTAATTTTTTAGTTGTAGATGGCGATCTTCCGGTTCCATCAGATATTGTTGCAGATTATTTTGAGCTCGTGATTATTTTCTACATTTTCTGGAAGATATTGATGTTTTATTAAACGATATGCTTTTTACAACCTAAGTTTCTCTTCTCTTATTTTTCAGTTGAAGATGGCGATTTCCCAGTTCCAATGGATATTTTTGCTAATTATTCTGAGCTCGGGGCTATTTCCTAAATTTTCTGATAAATATAGAACTTTTTTTAATGCTAGGATTTTTGGCCTAATTTTCTATTCTCCTTTTTTAATTGAAGATGGCGATCTCCCGGTTCCAAAAGACATTTTTGTGTAATTTTCCTGAGCTCAGAACTATTTTTCTGCATTTTCTGGAAGATTTGGATATTTTGTATTGAAATAAATTATTTTTATAGCCTAATTTTATCTCCACTTATTTGCAGAAGACGGTGACCTCCCGGTTCTAACAGACATTTTTGCATATTTTTCTAAGATCGAGTGCATTTTTATATTTTTATAGGATATGGATCTATTATTAAATGATATGATTTTTATAGCCTAATTTTGACTTCTCTTATTTTTCAGTTGAAGATGGCGATCTCCCCGTACCAACGAACATTATTGCGGATTTTTCTGACCTCGCGCATATTTCTACTTTTTGTGGAAGTTATGTATCTTTTTATAACATTATATGATTTTTTGGCTTTAATTTGCCTACTCTTATTTTTCTGTTGAATATGGCTATCTTTCGGTTCCAACGGAAATTTTTTGCGGGTTTTTCTAAGCTTGTGGATATTTCTAAATTTTCTAGAAAGTATAGATCGTTTTATTAAATGATTTGATTTTTCTAGCCGAATTTCGTCATCTCTTATTTTTCACTTGAAGATGGTGGTTCCTAGTTCCAACGGACATATTTGCTAATTTTTCTGACTTCGAGGCTATTTTCTGTATTTTCTGAAAGATATCAGTCGGTTTATTAAATGATATGAGTTTGGTCCTAATTTTATCTTCTCATATTTTTCGTTTTGATGGTGATCTCCCGGTTCCAACGGATATTTTTGCGCATTTTTTCTTAGCTTTGTGCTATTTTCTGTATTATTTGGAAGATATCGACCGTTTTATTAAATGATATGATTTTTTGGCCAAATTTTGTTTCCTTTTTTTGATAAATTTAGCGATCTCTTGGTTCCAACGGATATTTTTGCTGATTTTTCTGTGCTCTTGGCTATTTTCTATATTATCTAGAAATATCGACCAGTTTATTGATTTTTTGGTCGAATTTTGTTTTCTTTTTTTGTTAAATTTGTTGATCTCCCGGTTTCGACAGATATTTTTGCAGATTTTTCTGATCTTGGGGATATTTTCCAAATTTTATGGAAAATAATAATCGTTATATTAAATGATATGATTTTATTGCCAAAATTTGTCTTCTCTAATTTTTCAGTTAAACATAGCGATCTCCCGGTTCCAATGGAAATTTTCTCGGATTTTCTGAGCTCGGTGCTATTTTCTTTATTTTGAAGGAAGATATGGATCATTTAATTAAACGATATGATTTTTAGAGCTTAAGTTTGTTTTCTTTTATTTTTAAGTTGAAGATGCGAGCTCCCGGTGTTCCAACTTACATTTTTGCAGATTTTTCTGTGGTCTAGACTATTTTCTACATTTTATGGTTAATTTTTATAACCAAAGATTGTCTTCTCTTATTTTCCAATTGAAGATGGCGATCTTCATATTAAATTTTATAATTTTTGGTTAATTTTGTCTTCTCTTTTATTTTAGTTGAAGATCGCATTCTCTCGGTCCTAAATGACATTTCTGCTGATTTTTCTGAGCTCCGGCCTGTTTACCGTATTTTTTGGAAGATATAGATCGTTTTATTAAATGATATGATCTTTGGCCTAATTTTGTCTTCTTTTATTTTCCAATTGAAGTTGACAATCTCCCGGTTCCTACTACTTTTTTTGACGATATTTCTGAGCTTCGAGCTTATTTCGACATTTTCTGGAAGATATGGATCGTTTTATTCAATGATATCGTAGAAGACAAAATTAGGCCAAAAAATGTTCGTTGGAACCGGGAAATTGCCATCTTCAACTGAAATATAAGAGAACAAAATTCGGAAACATGAAATCCCCATCTTCATCAATACAAAAGTCCATTGTAACCGTGATATCACCATCTTCGATTGAAAAGATTTTTATATGTCATTTTCTTAGCTTGGTTCTATTTTCTAAATTTTATGAAAGATATGGATCTTTTTATTAAATGATATGATTTTTCGAGTCTAAATTTGTCTTCTCTTATTTTCAAGTTGAAGATGACGATCTCCCGGTTCCAATGGAAATTTTTGCGGATTTTTCTGAGCTACGGCCTATATTCCACATTTTTGGAAGAAATGGAACATTTTATTAAATGATATGATATTCGGCCTAATTTTGTTGCCTCTTATTACCCAGTTGAAGATGGCGATCTCCCGGTTCCAACGGATATTTTTGCGGATGTTTCTGAGTTCAGACTATTTTCTACATTTTCTCGAAGATATGGATCTTCTTATTACATTATATGATTTTTGTCGGCTAATTTTGTCTTCTCTTATTTTTCAGTTGAAGTGGCAATATCCCGGTTCCAACGAATATTTTGTCGATATTTCTAAGCTCGAGAATAGTTTCTACATTTTCTAAAAGATGCAGATCTTTTTATTAAATGATATGATTTTTCTATCCTAATTTTGTCTTCTCTTATTTTTAAATTGAAGATGGCGATCTCCTGGTTCCAACAGAAATATTTGCGAATTTTTTTGACCGTAATGCTATTTGCGTTTTATTGTCGATATGGATTTTCTAAATGATATGATTTTATAGCCTACGTTTATCTTATCTTATTTTTCATTTGAAGATGGCGATCTCCCAGATCCAACAGATAATTTTGCAGATTTTTCTGAACTCGGGCTATTTTCTGTATTTTTTGGAAGATATAGATTGTTTTATTGAATGTTATGCTTTTTTGGCCTAATTTTGTATTCTCTTATTTTTCTTGTTGATGATGGCGATCTTCGGGAACCAACAGATATTTTTGCGGATTTTTCTAAGCTATGGCCTATTTTTTGTATTATCTGGAAGATATCGATCGTTTAATGAAATGATAAGATTTTTGGCCTAATTTTGTCTTCACATTTTCATTAAATTTGGCAATCTCCCGGTTTGACGGTTAATTTTGCAGATTTTTCTTAGCTCGAGGATATTTTCTACATTTTATAAAAAATAAGAATCTTTATATTAAATGATATGATTTTTATTGCCAAATTTGTCTTCTCTTATTTTTCAGTCGAACATCGCGATCTCCCAGTTCCAACAGACATTGTTTCGGATTTTCTGAGCTCGTTGCTATTTTCTTCATTTAATAGACGACATGGATCTTTTTATTAAATGATATGCTTTTGATAGCTTAAGTTTGTCTTCTATTATTTTTAAGTTAAAGATGATGATCTCTTGGTTCCAACGACATTTTTACAGATTTGTCTGAGCTAGGGCTATTTTCTACATTTTATGGATGATATGGATCTTTTTATTAAATGATATGATTTTTATAACCTAAAATTGCTTTCTTTTATTTTCCAGTTGAAGATGGCGATCTTTATTGAATGATATGATTTTTGACCTAATTTTGTCTTCTCTTATATTTCAGTTGAAAATGGCATTTTTCTCGGTCCCAAAGGAAATTTTTGCAGATTTTTCTGAGCTCCGGGCTATTTTCCACATTTTCTAGAAGATACGGAACGTTTTATTAAATGAAATGATTTTTTGGCCTAATTTTGTCTTCTCTTAATTTCCAGTTGAAGTTGACAATCTCCTGGTTCTTGCGGGGTATTTCTGAGCTCCCGAAATTTTTCCATATTTTCTGAAATAATGGATCGTTTTCTTAAATGATATCAGAGAAGACAAAATTAGGCCAAAAAATGTCCGTTGGAACCGAAAAATCTCCATATTCAACTGAAACATAAGGAAAGACAAAATTCGAAACCTGGAAATCGTCGTCTTCATTTATAAAAATGTCTGTTGTAACCGGGATATTGCCATCTTCAACTGAAAAGATTTTATATATCATTTTCAGAGCTTGGTCCTCTTTTATACATTTTAAGAAAGATATTGATCTTTTTATAAATTGATATGATTTTTCTAGCCTAAATTTGTCTTCTCTTATTTTCCAGTTGAAGATGGCGATCTTTTTATTAAATGATATGATTTTTGGCCTAATTTTGTCTTCTCTTATATTCCAGTCGAAGATAGCGAGCATCTGGTTCCAACAGACATTTTGATGATTTTTCTGAGCTCCAGTCTATTTTCTACATTTTGAAGATATGGATCATTTTATTAAATGATATGATATTTTGGCCTAATTTTTCTTCTCTTATTTTCTAGTTGAAGATTGAGATCTCACGGTTCCAATGGATATTTTTGCAGATTTTTCTAAGCTCGGGATTATTTTCTACATTTTATGGATGATTTGGATCTTTTTATTACATTATATGATTTTTGTAGCCTAATTTTGTCTTCTCTTATTTTTCACTTGAAGATGTCGATATCCCGGTTCCAACAGACATTTTGGCCAATATTTCTGAGCTCGGGACTATTTTCTACATTTTTTTGCAAGATATGGATCTTTTTATTAAATAATGTGATTTTTCTAGCCTAATTTTCTCTTCTTTTATTTTTCAATTGATGATGGCGATCTCCCGGCTCAAACAGAAATTTTTGCTTATTTTTCTGAGCTCGAGCCTATTTTCTACATTTTCTGAATGATATGTATTTTTTATTAAATGATATGGTTTTTGGCCTAATTTTGTTCTCTTCTTTTTTGGTTGAAGGAGCGATCTCTCGGATCCAACTTACTTTTTTGCGTATTTTTCTAAGCTCGGGGCTATTTTCTACATTTTTTATAAGATATTGATCTATATAATAAATGATATGAATTTTTATATCCTAATTTTTTCTTCTCTTTTTTCAGTTGAATATGACGATATCCCGGTTCCACCGGACATTTTGCGGACTTCTCTGAGCTCCAGACTATTATCTACATTTTCTGGAAAATATGGATCCTTTTATTAAATGATATGATTTTTGGCCTAATTTTCTCTACTTTTATTTTTCATTTGTTGACTGCGATCTCCCAATTCCATCGGATATTGTAGCAGATTTTTCTGAGCTCGGATTATTTTCTACATTTTTTTGGAAGACACGAATGTTTTATTAAATGATATGATTTTTATAACATAAGTGTCGCTTCTCTTATTTTTCAGTTGAAGATGGCGATCTCCCAGTTCCAACGGATATTGTTACTGATTTTTCTGAGTTTGGGGCTATTTCCAAAATTTTCTAAACAATATTGATCTTTTATTAAATGATAGGATTTTTGGCCTAATTTTCTATTCCCTTATTTTTCAGTTGAAGATGGCGATCTCCCGGTTCCAACGAATATTTTTGCGTATTTTTCCTGAGATCGGACTATTTTTTGCGTTTTTTGGATGATATCGATCGTTTTATTAAATGATATGATTTTTGACCTAATTTTATCTCCTATATTTGTTTCGTTGATGATGTGATCACCCAGTTCCTACGGATACTTTTGCTAATTTTTCTGAGCTCTAAGCTATTTTCTGTATTACCTGAAAGATATCGACCGTTTTAGTAATGATATGATTTTTTACCGGAATTTTGCCTTTTTGTTAAATTTAGTGATCTCCCGGTTTCGACAGATATTTTTTCGGATTTTTCTGAGCTATGTTTTATGGAAAGTACAAATTTTACATTAAATGATATGATTTTTATTGCCAAAATTTGACTTCTCCTATTTTTCAGTTGAACATAGCGATCTCCTGGTTCAACGGACATTTTTCGAATTTTCTGAGCTCGGACCTATTTTCTTTATTTTATGGAAGATATGGATCTTTTTATTAATTGAAATGATTTTTATTGCTTAAGATTGTCTTCTATTATTTATAAGTTGACGAGGTGATCTCCCGGGTCCAACGGACATTTTTGCGAATTTTTCTAAGGTCAGGGCTATTTTTTGCATTTTATAGAAAATATGAATCTTTTATTAAATAATATGATTTTTGTAACCAATGTTTGTCTTCTCTTATTTTTCCAATTGAAGATGTCGATCTTTATATTGAATACTATGATTTTTGGCCTAATTTTGTCTTCTCTTTTATTTTAATTGAAGATGGCATTCTCTCGGTCCCAAAGGACATTATTGTGGATTTTTCTGAGCTTCGGGATATTGCCACATTTTTTGGAAGATATGGATCGTTTTATTAAATAATATGATTTTTGGACTAATTTTGTCTTCTCTTATTTTCCAATTAAAGTTGACGATCTCCCGATTCTAACTGACATTTTTGCGGATATTTCTGAGCCATCGGCTATTTTCCACATTTTATGGAAGACGTGGATCGTTTTATTAATTGATATCAGAGAAGACAAAATTAGGCCAAAAAAGGTTTGTTGGAACCAGGAAATCACCATCTTCATCTATAAAAATGTCCATTGTAATCGGGATATTGCCATCTTCAACTGAAAAGATTTTTATATTTCATTTTCTGAGCTTGGTGCAATTTTTTGTACATTTTATAAAAGATATGGATCTTTTTATTAAATGATATAATTTTACTAGCCTAGATTTGTCGTCTCTTATTTTCTAGTTGAAGATGACGGTTCCAAAGGAAATTTTTGCAGATTTTTCTGAGCTTTGGCCTATTGTCCACATTTTTGGAAGACATGGATCATTTTATTAGATGATATGATATTTTGGCCTAATTTAGTCTTCTCTTATTTTCCAATTGAAGTAACGATCTCCCGATAAGGACATTTTTGCGGTTTTTTCTGAGCTCGGGACTATTTTCTACATTTTCTTGAAGATATGGATCTTTTATTACATTAAATGATTTTTGTAGGCTAATTTTGTCTTCGCTTATTTTTCAGTAGAAGATGGTAATATCCTAGTTCCAACGGACATTTTTGCTTATATTTCTGAGCTTGGGACTGTTTCTACATTTTCTATTAGATGTAGATATTTTTTTGCATGACATGATTTTTCTATCCTAATTTTGTCTTCTCTTATTTTTCAATTGAAGATGGCGATCTCCCGGTTCCAACGGAAATTTTTACCAATTTTTCTGTTCTCGATGCTATTTTCTGTGTTTTAATGTCGATATGGATATTTTTTTAAATGATATAATTTTTATAGCCTACGTTTATCTTCTCCTATTTTCATTTGAAGATGGCGGTCTTCCAGTTCCAACAGACATTTTTGTGGATTTTTTGAACTCGGTGTTATTTTCTGTATTTTCTGTAAGACATTGATCGTTTTATTAAATGATATGATTTATGGCCTAATTTTGTCTTCTCTTATTTTTTTGTTGATGATGGCGATCTCCCAGAACCAACAGATATTTTTGCGGATTTTTCTGAGCTAGGGCCGTATTATCTTGAAGATATCGATCGTTTTATTAAATGATATGATTTTTTGGCATAATTTTGTCTTCTCTTTTTTCGTTAGATTTGGCAATCTCCCGGTTCTGATGGATATTTTTGCAGATTTTTCTGATCTGGGGGATATTTTCTACATTTTATGGAAAATAAGAATCTTTATATTAAATGATATGATTTTTATTGCCAAATTTTGTCTGCTCTTATTTTTCAGTTGAACACAGAGATCTCCCGTTTACAACAGAATTTTTTCGATTTTCTGAGCTCGGTGCTATTTTCTTTATTTTACGGGAAATACATTTTTATTAAATGATATGATTTTGAGAGCTTAAGTTAGTCTTCTATTATTTTTAAGTTGAAGATGACGTTCTCCCGATTCCAAGGACATTTTTGGTGATTTTTCTGAGCTCCGGGCTATTTCCACATTGTCTGAAAGATATGGATCGTTTTATTAAATGATATGATTTTTTGGACTAATTTTGTCTTCTCTTAATTTCCAGTTGAAGTTGTCGATCTCCCGGTTTCAACGGACATTTTTGCTGATATTTTGAGGTCCGGGTTAGTTTCCATTTTCTGGAATATATGGATCATTTTTAAAAATGATATCAGAGAATACAAAATTAGGCCAAAAATGTCCGTTCGAACTGGGAAATCACCCTATTCAACTAAAATATAAGAGAAGACAAAATTCAGAACAAGGGAATCGCCATCTTCATCTTTAAAAATGTCTGTTGTAACGAGGATATCGCCATATTCAACTTAAAAGTTTTTTATATATCATTTTCTGAGTTTGGTGCTATTTTATACATTTTATGAAAGATATGAATCTTTTCCTTAATTGATATGATTTTAATATGTTTAATTATTCTTCTCTTATTTTCCTGTTGAAGATGATGATTGTTTTATTAAATGATATGATTTTTGGGGTAATTTTGTCTTCTCTTATATTCCAGTTGAAGATGGCGATCACCCGGTTCCATAAGAGATTTTTGCGGATTTTTTGAGCTCCGTCCTATTTTTCACATTTTTTGGAAGATATGGATTGGTTTATTAAATGATATGATATTTGGCCTAATTTTGTTTTTCTCTTATTTTTCCAGTTGAAGATTGCGATCTCCCGGGTTCCAATGAACAATTTTTTTGAATTTTTCTGAGCTCGTTATTATTTTCTACATTCTCTGCAAGATATGGATCTTTTTATTACATTATATGATTTTGGTAGCTTAATTTTGTTTTCTCTTATTTTTCAATTGATGAAGGTGATCTTCCGGTTCCAATAGAAATTTTTGCCGAATTTTTTGAACTGGAGGCTATTTCTACATTTTATTGTAGATATGGATTTTTTATTAAATGATATGATTTTATAGTCTACGTTTGTCTTCTCATATTTTTCCCATGAAAATGGCGGTTTCCCGGTTCCAACGAAAATTTTTGCTGATTTTTCTGATCTCGAGACTATTTTTTGTATTTTCAGTAAGATGACGATCGTTTTATTAAATGCAATGATTTTTTGTCTAATTTTGTCTTCCCTTAGATTTTTCGTTGATGATGGCGATCTCTTGGTTCCCACAGATATTTTTGAGGATTTTTCGGAGCTCCGGACTATTTCCGTATTATCTAGAAGATATCAATCGTTTTATTAAATGATATGATATTTTGGCCCAATTTTGTCTTCTTTGTTTTTCGTTAAAGTTTGCCCTCTCCCGATTTCAACGAATATTTTTGCAGATTTTTTGAGCTTGGGAATATTTTCTACATTTTATGGAAAATAAGAATCTTATATTAAATGAAATGATTTTAATTTCCTAATTTTGTCTTCTCTTATTTTTTCAGTTGAACATAGCGATCTCCCGGTTCCAACTGACATTATTGCGTATTTTCTGAGTACTATGATATTTTCTTTATTTTATGGAAGAAATGGATCTTTTTATTAAATGATATGATTTTTATAGCTTAAGTATGTCTTCTATTATTTTTAAGTTGAAGATGGTGATCCTGGTTCCAACAGACATTTTTACGGGATTTTCTAGCTTCAGGCTATTTTCAACATTTTATCGAATATATGGATCTTTTTATTCAATGATATGATTTTTATAAACTAACTTTGTTTTCTCGTATTTTCTAGTTGAAGATCGCCATCTTTATATTGAATGATATGATTTTTGGCCTAATTTTATCTTCACTTATATTTCAGTTGAATATGGCATTCTCTCATTCCAAAGGAAATTTTTGTGGATTTTTCTGAGCTTCGGGCTATTTTCCACATTTTCTGGAAGATATGGAACGTTTTATTAAATGATATGATTTTTACCCTAATTTTGTCTTATCTTAATTTCCAGTTGAAGTTGGTGATCTCCCTGTTCCACCAGACATTTTTGCAGATATTTCTAAGCTCTGGGATATTTTCCATATTTTTCGCAATATATGGATCGGTTTATTAAATGATATTAAAGAGGACAAAATTAGGCCAAAAATGTTTGTTGGAACTAGGAAATCGCCATCTTCAACTGAAAGATAATAGAATACAAAATTCGGAACGTGGAAATCACCATCTTCATCTATAAAAATGTCCGTTGTAATCGGGATATTGCCATCTTCAACTGAAAAGAATTTATATATCATTTTTTGAGCTTGGTGCTAATTTATACATTTTATGAAAGATATGGATCCTTTTTATTAATTGATATGATTTTTCTATCCTAAATTTCTCTTCTTGTTATGAACCAACTACTGGGGGGAGGAACCCCCAGCCCTTTATTTATAGGCATGGTAGGAGAGTAGAAAGAGAGAATACATAGATATGGGCGTATCTCTAAGATACCCGCAATCCTAACCGACTCTGATATTTCCATTCACAACACTCCTCCTTATCCAGCCATAGGTGTGGACTCTGCTCAAGAGTACTTCGGGATTCTGAGCGTAGTAAGCGTCTCACATGGGGTGGATACTTCAGGATCCTGAGTTGGTGAGGTTTGCCTCGTTAAACCCTTTAGCTATGGAAAACCCTATGTGAGAAACCATAGTTAAGGAAAAAGAGTACAAACGCTCTAATTTGTACAAGTGACTCTGCTCTGAATACTTTTGGATTCTGAGCGTCACAGAGGAGTGGATACTTCAAGATCCAGAGTTGATGTGATTTGCCTCGTTAAAACTTTTGGCTATGGAAAACCCAGTGGGGGAAAACCATAGCTAAGGGAAAAGAGTACAAATTCCATCAACTCCCCCTGATCTGTAAAAGCTCTTAGGCTTATCTCATCACTCATATTTACAACATTCCAAAAATATACACAGATAAAGTTATCACAATTAAGCAGCTGCTGAATCCAGAAACTCTGGAGAGGTGTGCTAAGTATCGTTGCCTCTGATGTGGTCTTCAGACTATATGGTCAGCACCACAATACTAGCCTCTATCCCAATCGTCACTGGGATGTGATGTACCAGCAGGCGCCCTTAAATACACCATTGGTGTGGTGAGGATCTCGGAATGATAGGATGATGTTGCCTTCATAAATTGCTTTGCAGATCTGCAGTAGATGGCCATCCCACTGTGGGTACCCGTTCTGTGATTTCTCAGTATAGGGACCGGACCTGTAACCTGCATTTGCATGAACATTGGAGGATGATACTTCATATTGTAAGTCCAAATCTTTCGACCCTTGGAGGAAGCACAGAAGGCTTAACTCCGGTCTAATGGCCCTTTTTCGGTGCCAACTATCTTTGGCTAATGAGTTGACTGCAATAGCTATATCGGGACGCGTGCAGCTAGCCAGGAGTGCCTGATTGCACTTAGATAAGGGACTTTAGGACCAGTTATATCCTCCCGCTCTTCCAGTGATCGGAAGGGTTCTTTTTGTACATCTATTAAGTATACTACCGTAGGTGTACTTTGAATGACAATGGTCCTTTTAATTTCTCCAACGTACTTCTGGGCGTTTGTAACAGGATTTTATGAGCCATGACTTTATACTTGCCTAGGTCTTTTTATTTCATGTTTAAAAGTCAAGCTTGAACAGATGTTTTGATTTTCTCTTCAAGAGATCCGATGAGATTTTAGTTGTTTACAACTGTGATCTCAAATCCTGTTCTTTGCTCAGATGCAAAGATAACCCTCAGTAGGACTCATTGCGTTCTCAAGCAATTCTCTTTGTTGTACATTATTCTTATTGTTTTTCTTCAATAGAATAGACGTCCCGAAGTCTATTCAGGCATTTAAAAAATGTGGAAATTATTTTTACCAAGATATACACGAAGGTATGCCATCACAACATCCAATAACAGCATATCCAAAATTTTCCTTCTCCAAATCATAAGGTATTCGCTTTTGATAACTTAAGGAGACTGATGCATCATTTATGACACATTCTCATTTTAATTTGTTCGATCCCTAGTTTCAGCGAAATTTCCCTTGGGCTATAGTTTGTCCTTTATAGCATACGATTTTGTATTTATTTTTCTTATGTCAGCAATACTTTATTTTATCCACAGGTTTGCCACCTTTTGGTGACTGGACTTCAGGTCCGAACTTTTCATGTTTCATAAGTGAGTCCAGCTCATCTTATATTGCCTCTTTCCACATATGGCCAATCTCTACGTTTGCATTCTAGCAACGGAGTATGGAATGGTAATTTATAAACATCATCACTTTTGCGATGTATATGGCAATATGATACATGAATATATTGTCGACAATTATGTTCTTTCTGCACCTCCCCAGTACGTACAACATTTACTTTCAATTTCAGTTTTTCCCGGCATTTCCTCTGCAGTGGATTCCGGGAAGGGGTGAGGGTGTGGACGTGAGCTCATTGTCATGTGGTAGTATTGTCTCAAGGTCTCCAGGTATGTTTCTTTGTTCTTTTATTTTCGTCCTTAGAGCATGGTGGTCTGCCTCTTTTCTGTTGAGGAGCAGCCACTTCTGCTGCTGGTGGATTGCATCCATTCTCGGGGATGTCAATCCTAGCTGGAGTATTTGCAGTAGGGATGTGTGATCCGACAATCTTCTGGTTGTCAGTAAATGATTCCGGTAATTGGTGAACAGTGTTCTGTATGTGGAGGATCTTCAGGATCTCATCTTCACATTGTATTATTACCGGATCATAATGGGTCAAGCTTTTTGTATCCCACGTTATAATTTACTTTGCGCCAGATTTTCCAGTATCTGGGCCTATTTTTGAGAAACTCATCTCATCAGATCACAGTCTTCAAGATGTGCCCTAAATGTGTCCCCCATTTAGGGTTCTAGGTATCTTATAAGTGAGGGTGAGTCAAACCCTGCATGGATACCTATGCGATGTTAAGGACCGTTTTGGTCCTCTGTGGTGGTGCAATGGGGATTTAAACTGTGCGACCAAAGATTCTCGGATGAGAAATGTTCGGTGGCATTTCATATGCAAGTTGCATTGAGACTCTGACCTCCAGAGGGTCTTTTATTTACGATGCATCATGCAGAATTTGCATGTCCCCGTGCATCCATCGGCAATCGGGATTTAATGGACGTTCAATCCAGTGGAGTCTACTTATCAGTGACTCTGTCGACCCATTTTGGGTATGAACATGTGGCACTGTATGTTCATTTTCTATTCCCGTTGCTTGGCAGTACTCTTGAAATGACCGGGAGGTATATTTTCTAACATTAACCAGACTTATTTTCTATATTTGATTGTCTGGGAAATGTGTCGCAACGTTTTTATTTTTGTGCCAATAGCTTTGGAAAAGCTAAGTTGCGGGTCTGTAATAGACACATATACGAGTATTTTGACTATGCATTTATCAGTACAATGAAGTACCGAAATAGCCCACTAGTGGGGTGGATTTTATCCACATCTATCTCCTTATATTCTTTTTGAGAAAGCGTTGAGATTTTTTTTCAACTTTTCGTAGAGATGGCCTTGTAATTAGTTTTCCCTTGTAGCAATGGATGCGAGGGAATTCTCCCTTCTGAAGAATCTTCTGGTTCTTCAAGTCATACCTATAGGATAAGATGCGGTGCATCATCACTGATCTAGGGTGGCCAAGTCTATCATGCCAGAGTAAAAACTTGGCTGATGTCGGACACTTCCGATGCTCCGTTTAATTCTGCTTCCTTTCTCCGAATCTTTGTATGGTAGAGGCCTGTAAGGCTCTCAAAGCATTCAAGTATGGATTTTAATCCTTTTCTTGAGGCGTTGCATACAGAAATTTGTTTTTCGTTTACATTTGCTGTTTCCAAATGGAATCCGTCTAAGCGGATATCCTTGAAAGTTAGTAAGTTTCTTTTGGAATTCAGAGAGAATAGTGCATCCTTTATTTTTATTTCTGTGACGTTTGGGGGTAACAGTGTTGCGTTCCAAGAACCTTCAATATGGCCAAAAATACTCAACCCTCACAAAAATACTCAACCCTCACAACCGGCAAAATGGTGACCATTTTGCGCTCAGAGCAAAAAAATATCTACATTTAACCAAATTTACTCAGCGCGTAGATCCGGCAAAATTGTGACCGTTTTGCGTGCTGAGCAAAAGCGTCTACATTTACCCAAAATTACAAAATAGTCTACATTTACCCAAAATTAGCCAGCGTGCAAAATCGGCAAAATTATGACCGTTTTGCATCCTTAGCAAAAATGTCTACATTTACCCAAAATTACACAGCGCGCACAGCCGGCAAAATTGTGACTATTTTGCGTGCTGCGCAATAAATGACTACATTTACCCAAAATTACTCAGCGTGCACAACCGTCAAATTTGTGACCATTTTGTGTGGTATGCAAAAATGTCTACATTTACCCAAAATTTCTATGTGGGCACAACCGGCAAAAATTGTGACCGTTTTGCGCACTGGGCAAAAATGTCGATATTTACCCAAAATTATCCAGCGTGCACAGCCGGCAAAAGTGAGACCTTTTTGCGTGCTGAGCTAAACTGCCTACATTTGTCCAAAATTACCCAACGCGCACTGTCAGCAAAATTCTGACCGTTTTACGCGCTGAGCAAAACTGTTTACATTTTCCAAAAATTACCAAGCGCGCAACCGGCAAAATTGTGACAGTTTTAATCGCTGAGTAAAACTGTCTACATTTACCCAAAATTACACAATGCGCACAACCGTAAAAAATGTAACTGTTTTGCATACTGGGCAAAACTGTCTACATTTACCCAAAATTACCCAGCGCGCATAACTGACAACATTGTGACTGTTTTGCACACTACGCAAATAATATCTACATTTACCCAAAATGATCCAGTACGCACAACCTGCAAAATTGTGACCGTTTTGCATGCTGACCAAATATGTCTACATTTACCCAACGTGACTCAGCACGCACTACCGAAAAAATTGTGACCGTTTTGCGTGCTGAGGAAAAATGTAAACATTTAACCAAACTTACTCAGGGCACATAGTCGGCAAAATTGTGACCGTTTTGCGCATTGGGAAAAACTTTCTACATTTACCGAAAATTACCAGCGCGCACACCTGGCAAAATTGTGACAGTTTTGCGCGCTGGGCAAAACTGTCTAAATTTACCCAAAATAACCAGCGCGCACACCCGGCAAAATTGTGACCGTTTTCCGCGCTGGGCAAAACTGTCTACATTTACCCAAAATAACCAGCGCGCACACCCGACAAAATTGTGACCGTTTTCCGCGCTGGGCAAAACTGTCGACATTTACCCAAAATTACTCAGCCTACACACCCGGCAAAATTTTGACATTTTTGCGCGATGAGCAAAACTGTCTAAATTTTTCCAAAATTCCTCAGCGCGCACAACCAGCAAAATTGTGACCGTTTTGCATGTTGACAAAAAATGCCTACATTTGCCCAAAAATACTCAACGCTCACAACCGGCAAAATGGTGACCATTTTGTGTGCGGAGCAAAAAATGTCTACATTTAACCAAAATTACTCAGCGCGCACATCCGGAAAAATTGTAATCATTTTGCGTGTTGCGCAAAAGTTGTCTATATTTACCCAAAATTACCGAGCATGCACACCCGGCAAAATTGTGACCTTTTGCGCGCTGTGCAAAAATATCTACATTTATCCAAAATTGCCATGTGTGCACAACCGGCAAAAATTGTTACCGTTTTGTGCACTGGACAAAAATGTCGACATTTACCCAAAATTATCCAGCGCGCCAAGCCGACAAAATGTGACAGTTCTGCGCCCAGAGAAAAACAGTATACATTTGCCCAAAATTACGCAACGCACGCAGCCTGCAAAAGTGAGACCGTTTTGCGCGCTAAGTTAAACTGCCTACATATGCCCAAAATTACCCAACGCGCACTGCCGGCAAAATTGTGACCATTGTCGCGCTGAGCAAAACTGTCTACATTTTCCAAAAATTACCCAGCACGCACAACCGGCAAAATTGTGACAATTTTGCGCGCTGAGCAAAACTGTCTACATTTACCCAATATTACACAGTGCGCACAACCGGCAAAAATGTAACCGTTTTGCGTGCTAGAAAAAACTGTCTACATTTACCTATAATTACCCAGCGCGCATAACCCGCAACATTGTGACTGTTTTACGCACTACGTAAATAATTTCTACATTTACCCAGAGTCACACAACCTGCAAAATTGTGACCGTTTTACGAGCTGACCAAATTTGTCTACATTTACCCAAAGTGACTCAGCATGCACAACCAACAAAATTTTGACCGTTTTGCGCGCTGAGCAAAAATGACTACATTTAACCAAACTTACTCAGCGCACATAGCCGGCAAAATTGTGATCGTTTTGCGCGCTAGGCAAAACTGTCTACATTTACCGAAAATTACCAGTGCGCACACCCGATAAAATCGTGACTGTTTTGCGCGCTGGGCAAAACTGTCTACATTTACCCAAAAAACCAGCGCGCACACTCGGGAATATTGTGACAGTTTTGCGCGCTAGGCCAAAATGTCGACATTTACCCCAAAATTATCCAGTGCGCACATCCGGCAAAATTGTGACCGTTTTGCGCCCAGCGCAAAACATGATACATTTGCCCAAAATTCTGCCACGCGCACATCCGGCAAAATTAAGACCGTTTTGCGCGCTGAGCAAAACTGTCTACATTTGCCCAAAATTACCGAATGCGCGCAACCAGCAAAATTGTGACAGTTTTGAGCACTGAGCAAAACTGTTTACATTTACCCAACATTACCCAGCGCGCACAACCGGAAAAATTGTGAATGTTTTGCGCGCTCCGCAAATAATATTTACATTTACCCAAAATTACCCAGTGTCCACAACCTGCAAAATTGTGACTGTTTTGCGCATTCGCACAAATGTCTACATTTACCCAAATGACCCAGCGCGCAAAAGCTGCAAAATTGTGACCGTTTTGCGCGCTGACCAAATTTGTCTACATTTACCCAAAATTTCACAGCGCTCACAACCGGCAAACTTGTGACCATTTTGCGCTCTGAGCAAAACTGTCTTCATTTAACCAAAATTACTCAGAGCGCATATCCGGCAAAATTGTGATCGTTTTGCGCGCTGGGCAAACTGTCTACATTTACCCAAAATTACCTGCGCACATACCCGAAAAAATTGTGACCGTTTTGTGCGCTGCACAAAAATGTCAACATTTACCCAAAATTACTCAGCCCGCACAACCGGCAAAATTGTGACAGTTTTGCATGCTTTGTAAAACTGTCGAAATTTTACCAAAATTCCTCAGCGCGCACAACCTGCAAAATTGTGACCGTCTTGCACGATAAAAATGTCTACATTTACCCAAAATTACTCAACACTTACAACCGATAAAATGTTGACTATTTTACGCGCGGAGCAAAAAATGTCTACATTTAACCAAAATTACTCAGCGCGCTCATCCGGCAGAATTTTAACCATTTTGCGTGTTGAGCAAAAGTTTCTACATTTATCCAAAATTACAAAAGAGTCTACAATTACCCAAAATTACCCAGTGCACACAACCGGCAAAATTGTGACCATTTTGCGTGCTTAGCAAAACTGTCTATATTTACCCAAAATTACTCAGCGCGCACAACCGGCAAAATTGTGACTGTTTTGTGCGCTACGAAAATATTGTCTACATGTACCCAAAGTTACCCAGTGCCCACAACCTGCAAAATTGTGACTGCGCGCTGAGCACAAATGTCTACATTTACCCAAAGTGACCCAGCGCGCACAACCTGCAAAATTGTGACCGTTTTGAGCGCCGACCAAATATGCCTACATGTACTCAAAATTACTCAGCGCTCACAACAGGAAAATTTGTGACCATTTTGCGCGCTGAGCAAAAAATGTCTACATTTAACCAACATAACTCAGCGCGCATAGCCGGTAAAATTGTGATCGTTTTGCGCGCTGTGCAAAAATGTCTACATTTAACCAAAATTACTAGCGCACACACCAGGCAAAATTGTGACCGTTTTGCATTCTGTGCAAACATGTCAACATTTACCCAAATTTACTCAGCCTGCACAACCGGCAAAATTGTGACTGTTTTGCGCGCTGAGCAAAACTGTCTAAATTTTCCCAAAATTCCTCAGCACGCACAACCTGCAAAATGTCTACATTTTTCCAAAATTACTAAGCCTCATAACCAGCAAAATGGGGTTACCATTTTGCATGCGGAGCAAAAAATGTCTACATTTAACCAAAATTACTCAGCGCGTACATCCGGCAAAATTGTAACCGTTTTGCGTGCTGAGCAAAAGTGTCTACATTTATCCAAAATTACAAAATAGTCTACATTTACCCAAAATTAACCCACGGCACAACCGACAAAACTATGACCGTTTTGCGTGCTTAGCAAAACTGCCTACATTTACCCAAATTACCCAGCGCGCACAGCTGACAAAATTGTGACCGTTTTGCGCGCTGTGCAAAAATTTCTATATTTACCCAAAATTGCCATGTGTGCACAACCGGCAAAAATTGAGACCGTTTTACGCACTGGGCAAAAATGTCGACATTTACCCAAAATTATCCAGCGCGCACAGCCGCAGAATTGTGACCGTTTTGCGCCCTGAGCAAAACAGTATACATTTGACCAAAATTACGTAACGCGCACAGCCGGCAAAAGTGAGACCGTTTTGCGCGCTGAGCTAAACGACTACATTTGCCCAAAATTACCCAATGCGCACAGCCGGTAAAATTGTGACCGTTTTGAGCTCTGAGCAAAATTGCCTGCATTTTCCAAAAATTACCCAGCGCGCACAACGGCAAAGTTGTGACAGTTTCATGCGCTGAGCAAAACTCTCTCCATGTATCCTAAATTACATAGGGCGCACAACCGGCAAAAATGTAACCGTTTTGCGTGATGGACAAAACTGTCTACATTTACCCAAAATTACACGGCGCTCACAACCGGCAAAATTGTGACAATTTTGTGCGCTGGGCAAAACTGTCTACATTTACCCAAAATTACAGTGTACACAACCGGTACAAATGTGACCATTTTGCTTGCTGGGCATAACCGTCTACATTTACCCAAAATTACCCAGCGCGCACAACCCGCAAAATTGCGACTGTTTTGCGCACTACGCAAATAATGCCTACATTTACCCAAAGTGACCCAGCACTGACCAAATATTTCTACATTTACCCAAAGTAACTTAGCGCACACAACCGACAAAATTATGACCGTTTTGTGCTATGAGCAAAAATGTCAAAATTTAACCAAAATTACTCAGCGCGCATAGCCGACAAAATTGTGACCATTTTGCATGCTGCGCAAGACTGTCAACATTAACCCAAAATTAGCAGCGCGCACACCCGGCAAAATTGTGACCGTTCAACGCGATGGGCAAAAATGTCTACATTAACCCAAAATTACCAGCGCACACACCCGGCAAAATTGTGACCGCTTTGCGCGCTAGGCAAAAATGTCAACATTTACCCAAAATTACTCAGCCTGCACAACCGGCAAAATTGTGACCATTTTTCGCGTTGACCAAAGCTGTCTACATTTTTCAAAAATTACCCAGCACGTATAACCGTCAAAATTGTGACAGTTTTGCACGCTGAGGAAAACTGTCTATATTTACCCAAAATTATCCAGTGCGCACAACCGGTAAAAATGTGACCGTTCTGCGCGCTGAGCAAAGCTGTCTACATTTACCTAAAATTATCCAATGCGCACAACCAGCAAAATTGTGACCATTTTGCGCGCTATGAAAAAATGTCTACATTTATCCAAAATTGCTATGTGTGCACAACCGACAAAGATTGTGGCCGTTTTGTGCACTGTGCAGAAATGTCGACATTTACCAAAAATTATCCAGCGCGCACAGCCGGCAAAAGTGAGACCTTTTTGTTCGATGAGCTAAACTGCCTACATTTATCCAAAATTAACCCAACGCTCACTGTCAGCAAAATTCTGACCGTTTTGCGCGCTGGGCAAAATTGTCTACATTTTCAAAAAATTTCCCAGCGCGCACAACCGGCAAATTTGTGAAAGTTTTGCGCGCTGAGCAAAACTATCTACATTTATCTAAAATTACACAATGCGCACAACCGGCAAAAATGTAACCGTTTTGCGTGCTGGGTAAAACTGTCTACATTTACCCAAAATTACCCAGCGCGCACAACCGGCAACATTGGGACTGTTTTGCGCACTACGCAAATAATGTCTACATTTACCCAAAGTGATCAAGTGCGCACAACCTGCAAAATTGTGACAATTTTGCGTGCTGACCAAATATGTCTACATTTGCCCAAAGTGACTCAGCACGCACAACCGATAAAATTGTGACCGTTTTGCGTGCTGAGCAAAAATGTCTACATTTAACCAAACTTACTCAGGGCACATAGTCGGCAAAATTGTGACCGTTTTGCGCGTGGGGAAAACTGTGTACATTTACCAAAAATTACGATCGCGCACACTCGACAAAATTGTGACCGTTTTGCACGCTGTGCAAAAATGTCTACATTTATCCAAAATTGCCATGTGTGCACAACCGGCAAAAATTGTGACCGTTTTGTGCACTATGTAAAAATGTCGACATTTACCTAAAATTATCCAGCGCGCCAAGGCGGCAAAATGTGACAGTTTTGCGCCCAGAGCAAAACAGTATACATTTGCCCAAAATTATGCAACGCGCACAGCCTGCAAAAGTGAGACCATTTTGCACGCTAAGCTAAACTGCCTACATTTGCCCAAAATTACCCAACGCGCACTGCCGGCAAAATTGTGACCATTTTGAGCGCTGAGCAAAACTGTCTATATTTACCAAAAATAACCAGCGCGCACACCCGTAGAATTGTGACCGTTTTGCGCTCGGAGCAAAAAATGTCTACATTTAACCAAATTTACTCAGCGCACACATCCGGCAAAATTGTGACCGTTTTGCGTGCTGAGCAAAAGCGTCTATATTTACCCAAAATTACAAAATAGTCTAAATTTACCCAAAATTACCCAGCGTGCAAAACCGGCCAAATTATGACTGTTTTGCATCCTTAGCAAAACTGTCTACATTTATCCAAAATTACCCAGCGCGCACAGCCGGCAAAATTGTGACTGTTTTGCGCGCTGCGCAAAAAAATGTCTACATTTAACCAAAATTACCCAGCATGCACAACGGCAAAATTGTGACCATTTTGCGCGCTATGCAAAAATGTCTACATTTAACCAAAATTGCCAACGCGCACACCCGACAAAATTGTGACCATTTTGCGCGCATTGCAAAAATGTCTACATTTATCCAAAATTGCCATGTGTGCACAACCGGAAAAAATAGTGACCGTTTTGCGCGCTGGGCAAAAATGTCGACATTTACCCAAAATTATCCAGCGCGCACAGCCGGTAAAATTGTGACCGTTTTGCGCTCTGTGCAAAACAGTATACATTTGCCCAAAATTACACAACGCGCACAGCTGGCAAAATTGAGACCGTTTTGCGCGCTAAGCAAAACTGCCTACATTTGCCCAAAGTTACCCAACGTGCACACCCGGCAAAATTGTGACCGTTTTGCGTGCTGGACGAAACTGTCTACATTTACCTAAAATTACCCAGCGTGCACAACCGGCAAAATTGTGACCGTTGTGCGGCTACGCAAATAATGTCTACATTTACCCAAAATTACCCAGTGCCCACAACCCGTAAAATTGTGACTGTTTTGTGCGCTCAGCACAAATATCTACATTTACCCAAAGTGACCCAGCGCGCACAACCTGCAAAAGGGTGACCGTTTTGCGTGCTAACCAAATATGTCTACATTTACCCAAAATTACTCAGCTCTCACAACTGGCAAAATTGTGATCGATTTGCGCGATGAGCAAAAATGTCTACATTTAACCAAAATTATTCAGCGCGCATAGCCGGCAAATTGTGACTGTTTTGCATGCTGAGCAAAACTGTCTACATTTACCCAAAATTACCAACACATATCCGGTAAAATTGTGACCGTTTTGCGTGCTGGGCAAAAATGTCAATATTTACCCAAAATTACTCAGCCCGCACAACCGGTAAAATTGTGACTGTTTTGCGCGCTGAGCAAAACTGTCTAAAGTTTCCCAAAATTCCTTTGCCCGCACAACATGCAAAATTAACATGCTATTGTGTGCATACGTTGGGTATTTCCACTAGAAATTTCATGGGAATAGAGGAAACAACATCATATCCGCATTGAAACAACGTTTACTCTCCGTTTGTCTTTATATTCCTCCCGAACTCCCACAAAATCCTTGCGAGTCCCAAACATCAGAGACGGTGGCAATTGTTTGTGTTTTGAATGCAAGAGTAATCCTTGTAGCTTTCCTACAAAAATCGATGGTGACGCACTTTCCGAAGGTCAAGAAAGAAGATATCGATCATTTGAGGCCTAGAATGCTATCCATCATCCATTAGAGTGAGCTAGGGCAGCCAGAAACCCAAAAACGCTTCAAACCTGCTATTTTGGGCATACTTTGGGTAATTCCAAATGAAATTTCGTGGGAATAGAGGAAACAACCTCCTATTTGTATTGAAATAACGTTTAATCTCTATTGTCCTTATATTCCTTCATGACTCCTACGAAATCTTTACGAGCCCCAGAATCAGAGACGGGTGCAATTGCTTGTGTTTAGAATGCAAGATAAAATTCTTGAAGTTTCTCAGTAGAAACCGATGGTGACACACTTTCCGACGCTCAGGAATGAAAATTTGGATCGTTTGAGGCCTAGAATGCCCTCTTTAATCCATTAGAACGAGCTAGGGCAGCCAGAAACCGGAAAATGTTTTAAACATGCTATTTTGGGCAACGGTTGGGTAATTCAAAATTGAAATTTTGAGGTAATAGAGGAAACAACCTCTTCTCCACATAGAAACAACGTTTACTATCAGTTTGTCCTTATATTCCTCCACTCCCACGAAATCTACGCGAGTCTCAGAAATCACAGATGAGTGTAATTGCATGTGTTTTTAATGCAAGGGCAATTTCTTGTAGTTTTTCTGCAGAAAAAGATGGTGACGCACTTTTCGAAGCTTAGAAACAAGTATTTTGATCTTTTGATGCCAAAAATGCCCTCCTTCATCCACTAGAGTGAGATAGGGCTGCCAGAAACAAAAAAATGCTTCAAACCTGATATTTTGGGTATACCTTGGGTAATTTCTATCTAAATTTTGTGGGTGTTTCAGAGTGTTTTCTCACTACAGAGCGTTGACCGTGGACTCTCTGGTCAACGTGGTCAAGGGGCCCGCTTGGGTCCCTCGGGGGCTTCGAATCGGTGCGGATGGGGCGAGGGGAAGCCTCGGCCCAGGTTGAGACGCTCGGCCTCGGTCGGACGAGCACGGCCTCGGAGGAAGGAAGACGAGGGGCAGCCTCGGTCGTCCTGCTGGATGCACGGTCGGCGAGGGGAGGCCTCGGACCTAGTTGAGACGCTCGGCCTCGGTAGGATGTGCTCGGCCTCGGCGGGCGGACGGTGAGGGGAAGCCTCACTCGTGCAGCTGATTGTGAGGTCGGAGAGGGGCGAGGGGAAGCCTCGGCTCGTTGATCCGCCGTCCACCTGCGTAGACGAGAACGCTCGTCAGGGGGCCGGACCTAGGTTCCGGCCAAATCCCCTCCGATGCCTAAGTCAGATAGAGATCTGAAAGAGGAGGCCCGGCGGAGACGGTTCGACTCGTGAGGAGATCGGAACGGCGTCTCACGGCGCGAGCGGGGGAGGAAGGAGATGAGATGGGGGAGCTAGGTCGTTGATGGAGTACCTTAGGTTTTAGATACATGAGATGCGGTCCTGTTCTTCGTCGTCTTCCTAGCCCTTTTGTAGAGCCCCCAGCGTGATTGCCTCTGGCCCACGTCCCACGCCTGCCCTCGATCGTGCCCCATCAATCCGCCCCCTCGCCGCCGCTCTCTTCGCCCTCCCAGCACCTCCCCATTACCGCCATTTAATGGCCGCGCGTCCGGGGGAGCGGTTTTCGCAGGAGTGGGCGAGTGACCAGCGGGTTATCGGGGCCGGGTCGGATCAACATTCGAGAAGATCCCTTACAGGGCCTTTGTAGAATGGGCTTGAGGATGCAGATGGGCTCTCGGCCAGCAGTCGGGCTCCTGGGCTCGTGTCTTTTGGGTCTCGGTCAAATAGGCGTAACAATTGCCCCCATCGGTCGGGTTGATCGGCCTCGGCCGGTTCGGCCCGGCCGATGTGACTTCTGCCGATTTTGACAAGCTCGCCAGTCGATGCCGACTCATTTATTAGTCGTCATCATGAGTTGGCCCGTTCGATATTTTTAAGGCGCGGGTTCCGAAGCGCCGTCGGCCTTCAGATGCTGCCACGTGTAGCTGTAAGCTTATCCCCACCGCTCGCGGGGTCGTCTTAAGTTGAGAAGCCGAGGGGTTCGTGAGCCGCCATCCCGTCGCTTTCTTCTTTGCGCCGATCCCTATTCTGCCTGAGCTCTGCCTCATGTCGTCTTCCTCTGCCACGGGTTCGGTTCGGTCGGAGCGCGACGCAGCTCCAGGTCCGGTGGGTGGCACTTCTTCGGCGATTAGTCAACACGGGGATGATCTTTCAGGGGTGCCCCCAGAGGTCTTGTTGTGGCCTTCGTCGATCTGCGCCACCGCCATCAGGAGCATGCGCTCCGCCTACTTGCTTCTGCCCTACTCGGCTCGTGCCCCCGGGGCTGACGAGCGGATCTGCTTCCCTGGCCCCAACGAGGTCGGAATATATGAGAAGTGCTTCCGCTTCGGGCTTCGTTTCCCGCTCCATCCTTTTATCGTTGAGTTCCTTCAGGCCCACAACGTGTGCCTGTGTCAATTCTGTCCCAACGCCGTCGGGCTCCTCGTCGGGTTCGTCGTTGTCTGCATGCTGAAGGGCGTGGTGCCCTCTCTTCGCCTCTTTGCCCAGTTCTACCGCCTGAGCCACCACCAATCGGGGGCGTGGATTTACATCAGCGCCCGCCCGAAGATGTCCCTGGTGCTGGGGTTGCCGAGCTCCCTGAAACGCTGGAAGGGGGAATACGTGTTTGTCACATTCCCATCGAGTGTACCCTTCCCGGTTCGGTGGGAGGCGGCTGGTGCAGTCATCCTCGATCTGGGGGAGCCGACGGTTGCCGAGCAGCAGTCGGCGAAGGACATGCTGGCGATTCCTGCGAGGGAGCGTTCGATCGATGTCCTCTTTAACGACCACAACTTGCGCAAGACGGTGTGGCCCCTAGGTAAGCTTCCCCGAGTGTTCGCCATTCGAGGTCGCCTAGGCTCTGCTCGGTCTCTCATCTCTTCTTTGAGTGCAGGTGGGTTCCCTCTCGGTCCTTCTCCTGCTAGCGCTCTCGTGCAGGTCCCAAACCCGGATCCGCGCAAAAGGGATCATGTGTTGGAGGTCCGGAAGAAGCAGCGGGTTGTGACCGCAACCGGAGGCTCAAAACGGAAGAAGGTGTCGTCTCCCTCCCTCCCCTTGCTGGGGTCTTCCAAGAGGGTCCGTGAGGGGGTCAAGGGGGTCGATGTCCAGCCGACTGCTGATCGACCTCAACCCACCCCCGTTGAGGTTGCCTGGCCGTGGGCCGGCCCTTCACCTCTCCCGGACGGCTCTCTCCCTGACGCCTACAGTCGGTATCTTGGCGCGTTCCGTTCTGCTCCTGGCGAGTTCCCTTCGTCAGGGGAGGGTCTTCTTCGTCCACGCTTCCCAGTGGGGGAGAAGGAATCGGTGTTCTCGAGCCGCGGAGCCGCCGCTCGAGTGGCCGAGAACTGCTGTCTCCCTCCCGATCAGGTGGTGTTGGACGGAGTCAGAGGTGACTGTTTGGCCACCTTCGTGATTCAGGCTGGTCAACAGGTAGTGTGTTTCTGCTTATCCTCCTGCTGTTCTCGTTGTCTTACCTTTGTTGCCTTGGTGCAGCTGTCCTCAGTGGGCCTCTCGATGAGGCGCCAATTCGCGGTTCTTCCCAAAGCCAAATCCGATGCCGGGCGGGGCCTTGAGGCCCCCGGCAAGGAGGAGGAGGCAGGTCAGTTGGAGGAAACGCGGGTCCAGTCCCTGGACTCCCGCGTAACTGAGCTGTCCTCTGCTCTGGAGGTGGCGGACCGGGAGAGAGCTTTGGCTCTGGCTGCGAAGTCGGATGCCGAGGCGCGGCTCGCCGAGCTTTTGAAAGGTGCCGACGCGTCTGGAGGAGCCGAGCAGATCCCCAACCCTGCTGCTGCCTCCGAGGCCTTGGAGCTCTCCGATCGTCTGGAAGCGACGGAGGAGCAGGCGAGGGCCCTTGCTGCCCAACTTGGCGAGAAATCCCGGGAGATTGAGAAGGAGAGGGCGGAGCACCAATGCCAGATCGAGACCTTAGAGGCCCGGATGCGTGGGCTCGAGGAGGTGGATCCGGCCCGGATCGCTCGGGATGCCATGGCGGAGTATGCCACCTCCTTCGTGGAGACCGCCTTGTCGGAGGCGTACGAGAAGGGCTTCGCCCGGTGCCAGTCCGAGATCCAAAAAAAGTTCCCACTCTCGGGGGTCAACTTCGAGGATCTTCGGGTGTACCCTGCCGACGAACGGAGTGGGGGGGAGACCCTAGCGTGCTGCCAGCTTGTGGCCCCGCTGGTGCCCCCGGAGAAAAATGAGGGAGGGGAATGCCCCTCGGCCTCCTCGTGCGCCTCTCTGTATATCTTTTTGCTTTATCTGGAAAGGAATGAATTCAAAATAAATTTATTTCATAGGAAATGATACATTTACTGAAAGTACTTGCGTAAATGTTCCGTATTCCAAGTGTGAGTGAGAATCCTCCCCTCCATATCAGCTAGTCGGTAGGCTGCGGGTCCGAGGACCTCGACGACTTTGTAAGGTCCCTCCCACCTAGCCGCGAGCTTCCCTTTGCGAGCGGTATCAGTGTTGAAGCCCGCTTTCCGGAGGACCAGGTCCCCAAGGTGGAAGCTTCTTCCCTGCACCCGAGCGTTGTAGTATCGGGCCACCTTCTGCTTCTGGCGGATGATGGTGGCCAATGCCTGCTCCCGTCGCTCGTCGAGGAGCTCCAGACTGAGCTCCAGACCCTACGAGTTCCTATCTTCGTCAAAGTATTTGAGGCGGAGAGATTCTTCGCCCAACTCGACCGGTACCACCGCCTCGGCCCCGTAGGTGAGCATGAACGGGGTCTCGCCAGTGGCCTCCTTGTGGGTCGTCCGGTATGACCAGAGTATCCCGGGGAGCTCTTCTGGCCAGCTCCCTTCGGCGTCTTTCACTTTCTTCCGGAGGGGCTCTATGATGCATTTGTTGGCCGCTTCCGCCATTCCGTTGGTCTGGGGGTGTGCTACAGAGGCGAAGAGAAGCTTGATTCCCCATTCCTCGCAAAAATCTTTAAACCCTGCGGAGTCGAACTGCTTCCCGTTGTCCGTGACGATGGCCCGTGGCACTCCGAATCTGGAGATGATGGAATTCCACACGAAGCTTTTTGCTTTCTTCCAAGTGATGGTGTCCAGTGGTTCGGCCTCGACCCACTTGGTGAAGTAGTCTACCGCCACAATCAGATACTTCCGCTGCCCTCGTCCCGGTTTAAACGGTCCGAGGTTGTCGAGCCCCCATTTTGCAAAGGGGATGGGGCTCACAATAGGAATGAGCTCTGACGGGGGAGTCGAGATGTGGTGGGCATACCTCTGGCATTCTTGGCATTTTTGGACGTAGCTTGCTGCATCTTGGGTCAGGGTTGGCCAGTAGTATCCCTGCCTCAAGATCTTCTGTGCGACTACCTTGCCCCCGTGGTGATTCCCGCAGATCCCGTCGTGAACCTCCCGTAGGACGTAGTCAGCTTCCTGCGGTCCGATGCACTTCAGGTATGGGAGGATGTCCGTCTTGGTCCAGCGTCTCCGGTAGAGCGTCCCTTCATGGATCACGTATCGGAGCGCCTTTCTCTCCAGGGTTCGGCGTTCGTCCCCATCGGTCGGCACCTCTCCATGAGTGAGGTACCGGATGATCGGGTCCATCCAGGTGGGTTCTTGGTCGATCGCCATCACCTCGTGCTCCTCCGTGCTGGGGGACTGCAGGTTCTCCACGTAGATGGTGCGGCCCAGTTCCTTTGGCGAGGACGAGGCCAGCTTCGACAACGCATCTGCCCGCGCATTCTCTGATCGCGGGAGGTGCAAGACTTCCACGTCCTTGAACTTGGACATCGCCGCTCTGGCGACAGGGAGATATCTCTGCATCGCCTCCTCCCGTGCCTCGTAACTCCCCAAGAGTTGGTTGACAATGAGCTTCGAATCGCTGAGGAGGCGGACGGACTCAGCCCCGAGCTCCAGGGCCAGCCTCAGGCCGTTGATCACTGCCTCGTATTCCGCCACGTTGTTTGTGGCTGGGAACTCGAACCGCAACGCGTATTCCACAATGTTCCCTTCCGGAGACCGGATTGCAATCCCGGCCCCGCCTCCTGACTGTGTGGCCGACCCGTCCACATGGACTATCCACGCTCCTGGATCCCCTGGCTGAAAGTGGTCAGCCGAAAGAAAGGACAGGGGTTGAGCAATTACCGTCGCCGGGCCTTCTTCCTCCGGGGGGCCATTTCCTTCCGTTGTGCACTCGGCGATGAAGTCGGCCAGGGCCTGCCCTTTGATGGCCGTGCGCGGTTTGAATCGGAGGTCGAACTCGCTCAGCTCCACTCCCCAGTTTAGCATCCTTCCCATCCGATCGAATCTCTTGAGGTTCTGCTCCAGTTGCGAGTCGGTCAGGATCAGTATGGTGTGGGCCTGGAAATAAGGTCGGAGCCTTCGCGCTGAGAGGACGAGGGCGTACGCCAGTTTCTCCATGGGCGAGTATCACATCTCCGCCCCCTTTAAGACCCGGCTCGTGTAATATACCGGCCATTGCACCCCACCGTCCTCCCGGATCAGCACCGAACTCACAGCTTCCTCCGCGCACGCCAGGTAAAGGCTCAGCGACTCCCCTTCCCGTGGTTTGGATAGGAGAGGTGGGCTGCGGAGATACTCTTTGAGGTCTCCGAACGCTCTGGAGCAGTCTTCGTCCCAAAGTATCGTCTTCCTATTGTCTGGAGGTTCCGCGATCGCTTTCCTTAGGACCTTGAAGAAGGGGAGCGATCTTTCCGCTGATTTGGAAAGGAATCGCCCCAAGGCTGCGATGCGCCCGTTCAGCCTCTGTAGCTCTTTGATCGTCGTCGGCTCGCGCATGTTGATCAGCGCCTCGATCTTGTCGGGATTAGCTTCAATGCCACGGTTAGTTATCATAAATCCCAAGAATTTGCCAGATCTTACCCCGAACGTGCACTTCGCGGGGTTGAGCCGAATGTGGTGCCGCCGCAACCGCTCGAAGGTCTCCCGTAAGTCGGCGATGTGATCTTCCGGTCGCCTTGACTTGACAAGCATGTCGTCGACGTAGACTTCCAGGTTCCTCCCGATCTGGGAGCTGAAAACCTTGTTGACCATTCTCTGGTAGGTGGCCCCCGCGTTCTTCAAGCCAAAGGGCATCTTCTTGTAGCAGTAAGTTCCCCGGTCCGTCGTGAAGGCTGGCATCTCTTCGTCCCGGGGGTCCATCTGGACTTGATTGTATCCGGAGTAAGCGTCCATGAAGCTTAGCATCTCGTACCCCGAGGCGTTGTCCACCAGGTGGTCGATGCGCGGCAGGGGGTAGCTGTCCTTGGGGCAGGCCTTGTTGAGGTCACTGAAGTCCACGCACATTCGCCACTTCCCGTTGGGTTTCTTGACCATCACCACGTTCGACAGCCACTCCGGGTACCAGACCTCTCGTATGAAGCCGGCATCAAGGAGACGCTCCACTTCCTCGGAGGCTGCCTTCATCTTCTCGCCGCCCAGGTTGCGCTTCTTCTGCCTAACCGGCTTGAAGTTGGGGTCGGCGTTGATCTGGTGGACGATCACCTGGGGGTCTACGCCGGGCATGTCTTCCGGTGACCAAGCAAAGATGTCCAAGTTCGCCTCCAGGCATTCGATCAGCTGATCCCTCAGGTCCTGGCTCAGCCCTCTCCCGATCGAGACGAACCGGCCCTCGATGTCCGTGACCAGGATTTGCTCCTGCTCCTCCACAGGGGCGGGCCTAGGCCCACTCCTCAAGTCGAGCGCGGCCATCCGGTCGGCTATACGATCCTCGGGGCCTTCCTCCGCCAGTTGATAGCAGGTACTCGGTCTCCCCGCGTCGCCTTCGACTTGCCCCATCCCCCCGGCGTTCGGAACTTGATAGTCTGATGGAGGGTCGAGACTACCGCGCCGACGGCGTTGAGTAGGGGTCGGCCGATGATCCCATTGTATTCTGACCCGATCCCCAATACGATGAATTCCACCGCCAGGGTCACCGAGTCTGGTGCGTCTCCGAGCGTTACCGGGAGATGGATCGTGCCGATGATGGGGGTGGAGTGACCCGTGAATCCAACCACGGGACCCGAGCGGGGTCGTAAGTCTTCTTTCCGCCGCCCCATCTTTTCCAGGGTTGACATAAAGAGGACGTCACAGGAGCTGCTGGTGTCGACAAGCAGCCGTCGTACCATGGTAGTGTCTATGACCACTGACACCACCAAAGCCACGTCCGAGCTGCGCGCCGTTACGGACGCACTCGGTCTCCCGACCGGTGGGGAAGGGGAGGGCTTCCCGGCCCTTTCCTCACGATCCTCATCGCGTCGGGCCCGTGCCCATTCTTGCCAGCGATGGCGGGCCCTGTCGCCTCGCGTCAGGGCCCCGCTTTCCTTTCGCCAAGATGAGGGAGGTCGCGTCATCGCAGATGTGGTTTGTTTCTTCGTGGGACAGTTCGTTCCCACAGACGGCGCCAGATGTTTCAGAGTGTTTTCTCACTACAGAGCATTGACCGTGGACTCCCCGGTCAACGTGGTCAAGGGGCCCGCTTGGGTCCCTCGGGGGCTTCGAATCGGTGCGGATGGGGCGAGGGGAAGCCTCGGCCCAGGTTGAGACGCTCGGCCTCGGTCGGACGAGCACGGCCTCGGAGGAAGGAAGACGAGGGGTAGCCTCGGTCGTCCTGCTGGATGCACGGTCGGCGAGGGGAGGCCTCGGACCTAGTTGAGACGCTCGGCCTCGGTAGGATGTGCTCGGCCTCGGCGGGCGGACGGTGAGGGGAAGCCTCACTCGTGCAGCTGATTGTGAGGTCGGAGAGGGGCGAGGGGAAGCCTCGGCTCGTTGATCCGCCGTCCACCTGCGTAGACGAGAACGCTCGTCAGGGGGCCGGACCTAGGTTCCGGCCAAATCCCCTCAGATGCCTAAGTCAGATAGAGATCTGAAAGAGGAGGCCCGGCGGAGACGGTTCGACTCGTGAGGAGATCGGAACGGCATCTCACGGCGCGAGCGGGGGAGGAAGGAGATGAGATGGGGGAGCTAGGTCGTTGATGGAGTACCTTAGGTTTTAGATACCTGAGATGCGGTCCTGTTCTTCGTCGTCTTCCTAGCCCTTTTGTAGAGCCCCCAGCGTGATTGCCTCTGGCCCACGTCCCACGCCTGCCCTCGATCGTGCCCCATCAATCCGCCCCCTCGCCGCCGCTCTCTTCGCCCTCCCAGCACCTCCCCATTACCGCCATTTAGTGGTCGCGCGTCCGGGGGAGCGGTTTTCGCAGGAGTGGGCGAGTGACCAGCGGGTTATCGGGGCCGGGTCGGATCGACATTCGAGAAGATCCCTTACAGGGCCTTTGTAGAATGGGCTTGAGGATGCAGATGGGCGCTCGGCCAGCAGTCGGGCTCCTGGGCTCGTGTCTTTTGGGTCTCGGTCAAATAGGCGTAACAGTGGGAATAAAAGAAACAACCTCATATCCGCATTGAAACAATGTTTACTCTTCAGTTGTCCTTATATTCCTCCAAACTTCGACGAAATCTATGCGAGTCCCAGAAATCAGGGACGTTGCAATTTATTGTGTTTTGAATGCAAGAGTACATTCTTGTAGTTTTTCGGTAGAAAACGATGGTGACACACTATCCGTAACTCAGAAACAAATATTTCGATCGTTTGAGGCCAAGAATGCCCTCCTTCATCATTATAGTGAGCTAGGGCTACCAGAAATCGAAAAATGCTTTAAACCTTCTATTTTGGGCAAACGTTTGGGTAATTTCAATTGAAATTTTGTGGGAATAGAGGAAACAACCTCCTGTCGGCATTGAAACTACGTTTACTCTCAGTTTGTCCTCATATTCCTCCAAAACTCCCACAAAATCTTTGCGAACCCAGAAATCAGACACGTGTGCAATTGCCAGTGTTTTGAATGCAAGCATAAATACTTGTAGTTTCTCTGTAGAAAATGATGGTGACGCACAATCTGAAGCTCAGGGACGAAGATTTCGATTGTTTGAGGCCTAGCATGCCCATCCTTCATCCATTAGAGTAAGCTAGGACTGCCGGAAACCGAAAAATGCTTCAAACCTGCTATTTTGGGCAAACGTTGGTTAATTCCAATGGAAGTTTCGTTGGAATATAGGAACCTCCAATCCGCATTGAAATAACTTTTACTCTCCATTTGTTCGTGTGTTCCTCCAAATCTCCCACATAATCCAAGCAAGTCCCAGAAATAAGAGACGGGTGCAATTGCTTGTGTTTTTAATGGTTGAGCAAATTCTTATAGTTTTCCTATAGAAATTGATGGTGACGCACTATCCGAAGCTCCGGAAGGAAGATTTCGATCATTTGAGGCCTAGAATGCATCATCTATTAGGGTGAGCTATGATAGCCAGAAACCGAAAAATTCTTCAAACATGCTATTTTGGGCAAACGTTGGGTAGTACCAATTGAAATTTCATGGGAATAGAGGAAACAGCCTCATATCCGCATTGAAACAACGTTTACTCTCCATTTGTCTTTATTCTCAATTTACCTTTATATTCCTCCAAAACCATCGAAATCCGTGCGAGTCCTAGAAATAAGAAACGGGTGCAATTGCTTGTGTTTTAAATCCAAGAGTAAATTCTTTTAGTTTTCTCTAGGAAACGATGGCGACGCACAATCGGGAGCTCAGGAACGAAGATTTCAATCGTTTGAGGCCTAGAATGCCCTCCTTCATCCATTAGAGTGAGCTTGGACAGCCAAAAGCCAAAAAAAATGATTCAAATCTGCTATTTTCGGCAATCGTTGGGTAATTCTAATTGAAAGTTCATGGGAATAGAGGTAACAACCTCCTATCCATATACAAATAATGTTCCCTCTAAAACTCCAATGAAATACGTGAGTCCCAGAAATCAAAAACGGGTGCAATTGCTTGTGTTTTCAATCCAAGAGTAAATTCTTGTAGTATTATCTTGAAGATGGTAACACACTGTCGGAAGCTTAGGAACGAAGATTACGATCGTTTGAGGCCTAAAATGCCCTCCTTCATCCATTAGAGTGAGCTTGGGCAAACAGAAGCTGAAAAATGATTCAAACCTACTACTTTAGGCAACAGTTGGGTAATTCCAATTGAAATATCGCGGGAATAGAGGAAACAACATCCTCTCCACATAGAAATAACATTTACTCTCAATTTGCCCTTACATTCCTCCAAAACTCCATTAAAATCCATGTGAGTCCCAGAAATCAGAAATGACTGCAATTGCTTTTGTTTTTAATCCAAGAGTAAATTCTTGTTGTTTTATCTAAGAAACGATGGTGACGCACTTTCTAAAAAATGATTCAAACCTGCTATTTTGGACAACCGTTAGGTAATTCCAATTGAAATTTCTTGGGAATAGGGGAAACAACTTCATCTCCACTTAGAAACTACGTTTACTCTCAATTTGTCCTTGTATTCCTTCAAAACTTCATTGAAATCCGTGCGAGTCCCTGAAATCAGAAACGGGTTCAATTGCTTGTGTTTTGAATCCAAGAGTAAATTCATGTAGTTCTCTTGGAAACGATGGTGACGCACTATCGGAAGCTCAGGAACGAAGATTACGATCTTTTGCGGCCTAAAATGCCCTCTTTCATCTATTAAAGTGAGCTTGGCAGCCAGAAGCCAAAAATTGATTCAAACCTACTACTTTGGGCAACCGTTGGGTAATTCCAATTGAAATTTCGTGGGAATAGAGGAGACAACCTCCTCTCCATATAGAAACTACGTTTACTCTCAATTTGTCATTGAATTCCTCCAAAACTCCATCGAAATCCGTGTGAGTCCCAGAAATAAGAAACAACTGAAATTGCTTGTGTTTTGAATCCAAGAGTTATTTCTTTTTGTTTTATCTAGGAAACGATTGATGCAAATCATAAAACAACTTCAAAGGATCAAGTTCAAGTGCTACGCGTTCGCGAGCAAAGAGGTTCAAAGATGTACTCAACGTACTGATTCAAGAGATCTGGGCTCAAGCAAATTCATGGAGGCCCATTGAGCATGGGCCATGTGTTCAACAGAGATGGCTCAACATGATTCAAGTTTTAGAAGAATCCAACTATGGATAGCTTAAATTCAGCAAGTAAATTGGCATGTGGATGATTAATCTTTTTGGAAACTTTGATTGCCCAATACTCTATTTGAAAGGCTCTCATGCCAACTACTCTATTCGGAAGGCTCGCATACGTAGAAATTACTTTCCTTTACTATTTTTGGAAGGCTTGCATGCCGATATAATTACTTTACTTTTCTATTTGTTGGCAAGTGATTAGCCAATGGGCTGATTTGTAGCCATAATTTTAGCCTAAATTTTAGGAACTTTTCTTGTAATTTTGAGCCTATTAAAAGGCATCTAAGCAATGGAAAATGTCAGTTGATTTTTCCGTAAAATTTCTGAGAGAATTTCTCTTTGGTTCTTTGAGGAACTATTCGAACTTATCGGAGTTTTCTGTGGCGTTCACCATCGACCTATCAAACAGAATTCCACCACCGTTTGTGGCATCTTCCTTAAACCGAGGTTCTTGTTCGCAATAAGCAACAGGTCGAGATCATCTATACCGAGGTTCTTGCTGTCGTACAATGGGTCGAGGTCTCCATCCAAATTCTGATTATAAAACGATCTTGGGTTCCTCTTCGTTGTCAGGTCTCGTCGTTCCTAGCGGGGTTTGCATCATTTGGTATCAGAGCTTTGAGTCTAGATCAGGTTTCTCAATCTTTGAAATCCAAAAAAAACCTTTCTTTTCTTTATTTTTTATTCTTTTAGTCTCTAAATTCGGTTTACATACCCTTGTTTAGCCGAATTCCTTTATCCATTTTTCGTTCGTATTTTGTTTCGAAATATTGTTCCTTTACTATCAAAAATATAGTTGCTGATTACCCATAAAAACAAGTTTAGAAAAGCAAAAAAAGAAGAAGAAAAGAAGAAGAAGAAAAAAAGGAAAAAAACCAAACAAAAAAGGTACATCGGACTTGATACGACTATTTTGGAGAAGCCCAATAGCAAGAGACCCAAAGCCTAAGCCTTGAACGGGAAGCCCACGAATGGCTTTAGGCCAGCCTGACGAGGCCCACGGATGGACTCGAAGTCAGACTGGCCCCGGCGCGGAAGACACACGATTAGCTCGCGCTCTCCGGAGATAACGGACCCCCTAAAAAGCGTGGCCCCTTAATGACCATTAAGGAGCCCATTATGTAACGACTGCTTTTCATGTATCTGGATTTTATGTATTATAATATATGTTTTGGTGGATTTTCTCCTCTTGTGTGGTTTTCGTCTCCGTAGTTTTCATTTTCGATCGATTCGTCGTATTTTCTCGCTTCTTTCTTAGGATTGTCGATTTCGAAGTTTGTCACTCGTGACGGGCTTCATAACGGTCGTATCTAACTATTAGATCAAGCCTAGGAGTCTTAGGAATCGATCCCGGGGCCCCGCGCTCCGTATCGGTACTTTCTGTGCTCATTAGCCGGTGTAAGAAGGGCCACCGACCGACTAGATGACGATCCAGTCGGTCGGCAATCCTTCTTGGACCGACTAGTTAGCTTTCTAAATTTCTCAGGAGTTACTGTTTATCGTTAGTCGGTCTAAGAACGTTGGTTGACCGACTAGGTTGCAAACTAGTCGGTCAGCAATGCTTCTTGAACCGACTAACTCATCAAATTATTTTTGTATCAGTTACTGTTTACTCTTAGTCGGTCTAAGAACGTTCATCGACCGACTAGTTGCCAAACTAGTCGGTCAGTATTTGTTCATGGACCGACTAACTCTAGAATCCTAATTTCACCTGTAGCTACTGTTTACACTTAGTCGGTCTGCGTTGGTCGACCGACCGACTAGTTGTCAAACTAGTCAGTCAGTGGTTGTTCTTTGACCGACTAACTAGTGCTGTAAACCCTAGTTTTGCCCTAGCCGCCAGCCTAGCCTATAAATACCCAACCCAAACGTTTTCTTCCCCTCCAACTCGACCCTAAACCCTAAAATCGCCCCCATTGATCCCCCACCTTCCTCCAAGCTCCATTGCTTCATTCCAAGCCCTAAATCCATCATCCAAACCATCCATCTACCCTATCTACCTCTCATCTTCCCCAAAATCTCACCAAAACCCATCAAATCCCCAAATCCCCCAAAACCCTAGTTTCCCCAATCTTCTCCAATCTTCTCCAGATTTGATCCTAGGGTTCCCCGGAGTGTTCCTTCCGTCTCCTCTCGGTAAGAGATCGATCTACCGTTGTTTTTATAACTTATTTATAATTTTGGTGAAACCCTAATTAATTTCATGTGTTTGGTGTTTGTTTCCCCCTAAACAGCGATTTCCTCGTAGATAGCATCCGTGTGACGAGGTTGACCGTCATCCCCGGTGCTAGGCAAGTGAAACTTGCCACTTAGGGTTTAGGCCATGTTTTAGGCCATTTGCATGTTGTAGGCGTAAAAGAGGCTAGGCGACGAAATGAAACTCGCCTAGGCGCAAATTGGGGAATTAGCTTGACAACGAAGCTAATTCCGACTATTAGCATGTTGCACAATTACCATGTCATGTTTACTTTCAATTAACGGTACGTGAATATGTTCATGTCATTGCATTTTGCCTGTCACGTTTAATTTAAATTAACGGTACGCAAATATCTGTTCATGTCTTTGCATAGTGATTATTCATCGTGATTGCGTAGCGCACGCTACAATATTATATTCCTGGCTCGTGTTCCAGAAGCGAGCTTAGTGAGTTGGAAACCCCAACGCTCGACACATATGGGTGGGGTAAGAGATAAGCGGCCTGAGCCCCGAGTTGGCCTGATCCGCCACTCCGGCCAGCAGGTGGACTCTCTAGTGCACAAGTGATTAATAGTGATAGAGATAAGCGGCCTGAGCCACGAGCTAGCCAGCAGGTGGACTCTCTATGCACTAAGTGTTTACCAGTGACAAGTGATTAATAGTGGTAGAGATAAGCGGCCTGAGCCACGAGCTGGCCAGCAGGTGGACTCTCTATGCACTAAGTGATAAGTGATAAGTGATAAGTGATAAGTGATAAGTGATAAGTGTTAAGTGTTAAATGATAAGTGATTAGTGATTTGGTAGCTTTTGCTACATTGTGCATGCTTGCTTCTCTTTTTAAACTGTTGCATCATGCTTAACTGCCATGTCATTACTTAATACTATAACTGCTAGGTTGCTAGATGCCTCACTTTCAGTTTCCTTGCCCAAGTCTTTTAGACTTGCTGACATGTGCCCCTTTACTCTTTTGGGTGACACATGTTAGATCCTGAGCCCGAGTACCTCGTTGAGGACGAGGTGTTTGCTGACGCCGAGCCCGAGCTTGTGTTTGACGGGGAGTACGTGGACACTGGGGACCAGTCCTAGTGTCTCCGTTGCGTTTTATTTTGTTAGACAGTTGTTTGTTATTGGTGCGTGGCACCCATACTTTGTTATGTTGTTGCTTTTGTTGGCCTTGTTCTGGGCCTTTAGACTCTTTTCTTTTAGCCTGGTGGCTTTTCTGGATGTTGAACATATTTGTGATGTTGGACAATATTTGTGAGATGTGAATTTTATTTCAGTCTCTCCTTGTGTTATTATTGCTATTCTGTTGTGGTTACAGGGACCTGTTTATGTATTGTGGACGCTTATCGGGTTTGGGGCTTCACAGCTCCACTCTCGTGCGGACCTTTTCACGTCTCGCCTCCATTTTAGGGAAGCGGGTCGTGACAGGTTTTAGTGGTGGCCCATGCAGGTCCTCTTCTGTAACTGCGATTTTTGGAATAGCGATAATAACATTAGAATGTCCAATAAACTAAGTTCGACGTTCGAGTCATAAGCTATGAGTCTAATCTGATTTGTTTTCCGTGTCACTAGATGGCAGGAAGACGTTTCACCCGTGGTGGGGGCAGTGGTGCGCTCCCTCATGATGAGGAGCCTGAGCGGGAACCCACCAGCGGTGAGATGATGCGGATGATGATCCAGATGATGCAAGTGCAGCAGGGCGTGCTTTTGCAAGTCCAGAATGCTCCACCTGCTCGAGCTGCCCGGGTTCTTTCGGATGCCCCTCGCTCTGAGCCAGGAGCGAAGCAATTTCGGGAGCTGGGTCCCGCATATTTTGATGGTTCTGAGGGTCCTCTGGCGGCCGATGAGTGGATTCGGAACGTCGAGGACAATCTGAAGATGGCCAAGATCACCCCGGCTGGATGGGTTGATTTGGCGAAGAGGCAGCTGAAGGATAACGCCAGGAATTGGTGGGATGCTGAAGAGAAGTTGTTGGTGGAGCCGATAGCTTGGGCTACCTTCAAAGCCAGATTTGAGGGTGAGTTCTTCCCGAAGGCTGCCAAGGAGGAGATGCTGCAGCGTTTTATCGATCTGAAGCAGGGGAACTCGTCGGTGGACATGTACCACCAGGAGTTCATGAGGCTTAGTCGGTTTGCGCCGAAGATGGTGCAGGACGCTGAGGAGAGAGCTCAGAGGTTCCTGCAGGGGCTTGCTTCGGAGCTCCAGAGCTTTGTGACCTCCTCTGACCGGGAATCTTATCAGAAGGTTCTAGTAGCTGCCAAGAGGCAGGAGCTGCTCGTGAACCAGAGGAGAGGATCTGTGGTTGGTGCTGGGAAGAGGCCTGTGGAACAGGCGAGAGCTGTGGTTAGGCCTGGATTCAGGCCGAACCAGCCTGTTCATTTTAAGAGGCCAGTAGGGCCTGCTCGGAGGACTTGCCATTTTTGTGGCAAGGAGGGCCATGTCAAGGAATCGTGTAGGAGGTTCTTGGGGCAATGTATCGCCTGCGGAGATCCTGCCCATGCTCTCAGGGAGTGCCCGAGGTTGAAGCAGCCTTGGAAGGCACCTATTGCTGCCCAGCCGTTGCAGCAGCGAGCGTCTGTTCCTGCTGGACGTGGAGCAGCTCTTGTTCCGCAGAGGCAGGCTTTTCAGCAGGCTGCTCCGCCGAGGAGGCAGGCTTTTCTGATGACCGCTGCGGAGAGCGAAGCTGTGGATGAGGTTATCGCAGGTAATCCTCATTCTAGCTATTACTTTCCTATTTGGTCTTGATTGCTAGATTATGTTGTTTGCTTGAACTTGCTTGTTTGCTAGACTAGGGTTTGATTGTTAATTGATTGATTAGGTGTGATTTTGGTGTGCACATTTCCTGCACGAGTCCTCTTTGACTCTGGTGCATCGATGTGCATTATTTCTCGGAGCTTCGTGGAGAGGCATTCCTTGTCGACGTCCCCTCTCCCCAAGAGTTGGAATATCGTTACAGGGAATGGTGTGGTCTCGGTGCATCGTGGTTGCAATTCTTGCTCGTTGGTGGTCTGTGGACATGAGCTTTTTGCTGATTTCATTGTCCACGACATCATCAACTATGATGCAGTTCTTGGGATGGACTGGCTTGCGAGCTTCTATGCTACGATCGACTGTCGGAGGAAGAAGGTGGTGTTCGAGATTCCCGGACATCCGGTATTTGAGTTCAGTCGTGGTAGCAGTTCGCTTGGTCCTGTCAGATTTCGGGCCAGGCCGGTGGAGGCTGTGGCTATGCAGATGGAGCTGGAGTGGCCAGCTGTGGTGCGAGATTTTGGCGACGTCTTCCCCGAGGAGATGTCTGGTTTGCCGCCTGATCGAGCTTTGGAATTTTCTATCGATCTTGTTCCAGGTGCGCAGCCGATTTCGAAGGCGCCGTATCGTATGGCACCTGCAGAGTTGGAAGAGTTGCGGAAGCAGTTGGATGAGCTTTTGCAGAAGGGTTATATTAATCCTAGTGTGTCTCCGTGGGGAGCACCGGTGTTGTTGGTTAAGAAGAAGGATGGTTCGCGTCGCATGTGCGTGGACTATCGGGAGTTGAATGCGGTGACCATTAAGAATAAATACCCGTTGCCTCGCATCGATGATATCTTTGATCAGCTTGGAGGTTCGAGGGTGTTTTCTAAGTTGGATTTGAGGAGTGGTTACCATCAGTTGAAGGTGAAGAAGGGAGATGTTCCGAAGACAGCGTTCAGGACGAAGTATGGACACTATGAGTTTGTGGTTATGCCTTTCGGCGTAACTAACGCGCCCGCAGTTTTCATGAATCTGATGAACCTGATTTTCTACGACTTTTTGGATAAGTTTGTCGTTATCTTTATTGACGACATCCTGATATATTCAAAGTCGGAGGAAGAGCATGCCTCGCACTTGAGGACGGTGTTGGAGATTTTGAGGAGGCATCGTTTGTATGCTAAGTTTTCGAAGTGCGAGTTTTGGCTGGATCGAGTTGCTTTTCTGGGGCATGTGGTGTCTGGAGGTGGTATTTCTGTGGATCCCGAGAAGATTAGGGCCATCAGGGAGTGGCCTGTTCCGTCGTCTGCGTCTGAGATTCGGAGTTTTCTCGGACTTGCTGGTTATTATCGGCGATTCATTAAGGACTTTTCTCGTATTGCTGAGCCGATGACCAGGTTGACGCGGAAGGATGTTGCTTATGTTTGGTCGGGTGATTGTGGGAGTGCTTTTGGTATTTTGAAGGAGAGGTTGACGACTGCCCCTATTCTTGTTGTGCCTGATCGCAGCGGTGGATTTGAGATCTTTTGCGATGCTTCTGGCAAGGGTCTCGGTTGTGTGTTGCATCAGCATGGGCATGTGGTGGCGTATGCGTCTCGTCAGCTTAAGGTTCATGAGAAGAATTATCCGACGCATGATTTGGAGTTGGCTGCCGTTGTGTTTGCTCTTAAGATTTGGAGGCACTTCTTGCTGAGTGAGAAAGTGAAGATTTTCACCGATCACAAAAGCTTGAAGTATATTTTCACTCAGAAGGAGCTCAACATGCGACAGCGTCGATGGTTGGAGCTTATGGCGGATTATGATATTGATTTGCAGTATCACCCTGGCAAGGTGAATGTGGTTCCAGATGCTTTGAGTAGGCTGCCAGCGGTGATGATTTTGACCTCGCAGTGGAGATTGCAGCAGGATTTTTGCGAGTCTGGAGTGGAAATTGTTCTTCCTGGGGAGGCTTCTTCGTTGATGTACATGCAGGTACAGTCGACGATCGTGGATCGGATTAAGGCTGGCCAGGCTGAGGATCCGAAGCTGGTGAGGATTCGGGAGATGGTGGAAGCCGGTCTGCGGACTGACTTCTTGATTCATGAGGATGGCTCGCTGAGGTTTGGAGCCAGGTTGTGTGTGCCTGCTGGGGATATCAGAGAGGAGCTGATGGTGGAGGCACACAGTTCGCCGTATTCTGTGCATCCTGGTGGCACCAAGATGTACCAGGATCTTCGTCTGAATTATTGGTGGCATGGTATGAAGAGGAGCGTGGCTCGGAGTGTAGCCAAGTGCTTGGTTTGCCAGCAAGTGAAGGCGGAGCATCAGCGTTCGGCCGGGTTGCTACAACCGCTTCCGATTCCGGAGTGGAAGTGGCAACACATCACTATGGATTTCGTGACTGGACTACCTCGGAGTCCGAAGCAGAATGACGCGATTTGGGTGATCGTGGATCGATTGACCAAATCTGCGCACTTTATTCCGTTCCGAGTGGGACAGTCCACTGAGGCGCTAGCAAGGAGATATATGGAGGTAAAATTCTTTTACTCTCCGTCTTTAATTCCTTTTCCTAGTTTGGATAGTGATGTAACGTGAATCGTGCAGGAAGTTGTGCGACTTCACGGAGTCCCCGTGAGTATCGTGTCTGACAGAGACACGAGGTTCACATCTCAGTTCTGGCAGAGTTTGCAGAAGAGCTTGGGTACGCGTCTGAGTTTCAGCACGGCGTACCATCCGCAGACGGATGGCCAGTCCGAGAGGACGATTCAGATTTTGGAAGACATGCTGAGGGCGTGCATGTTGGATTTCAAGGGTTCGTGGGAGGACCATCTACACTTGGTGGAGTTCTCTTACAACAACAGCTTCCAGGCGAGTATTGGCATGGCGCCTTTCGCCGCTCTTTATGGGAGGAAATGTCGATCGCCATTGAGTTGGGATGACGTTGGTGATCGGGAGTTGTTGGGACCTGAGATGATCGTGGAGGCCGTGGATATCGTCAGGAATATTCGGGAGAGGTTGAGAATTGCTCAGGACCGTTTTAAGCATTGGGCGGATGCTAAACGTCGTCCTTTGGAGTTTCAGCCGGGTGACCATGTGTTCTTGAAGATTTCCCCGAATCGTGGTGTGATTCGTTTTGGGAAGCGTGGAAAGTTGAGCCCGCGATACATTGGACCGTTTGACGTTTTGGAGAGGGTTGGCGAGGTAGCTTATCGCTTGGCCTTGCCGCCGTCTTTGGAAGGAGTTCACAATGTTTTCCATGTGTCGCAGCTTCGTCGATACATTAGCGATCCGTCTCATGCGGTGGATTTTTCGGAGATTACCGTTCGCCCCGATATGACGTATGACCAGCATCCAGTGCAGATTCTGGACAGGCGTCAGAAATCGCTTCGGAACAAGATTGTTAATCTTGTGAGGGTGATGTGGCGACACGGTTCACCTGGAGAGTCTACTTGGGAGAATGAGGATGAGATGCGAGAGCGTTTTCCACTTTTGTTTCCGGACTCGTGAGTTTTGGAAATTCCGAGGACGGAATTTTTCTTAAGTTGGGGAGGATGTAACGACTGCTTTTCATGTATCTGGATTTTATGTATTATAATATATGTTTTGGTGGATTTTCTCCTCTTGTGTGGTTTTCGTCTCCGTAGTTTTCATTTTCGATCGATTCGTCGTATTTTCTCGCTTCTTTCTTAGGATTGTCGATTTCGAAGTTTGTCACTCGTGACGGGCTTCATAACGGTCGTATCTAACTATTAGATCAAGCCTAGGAGTCTTAGGAATCGATCCCGGGGCCCCGCGCTCCGTATCGGTACTTTCTGTGCTCATTAGCCGGTGTAAGAAGGGCCACCGACCGACTAGATGACGATCCAGTCGGTCGGCAATCCTTCTTGGACCGACTAGTTAGCTTTCTAAATTTCTCAGGAGTTACTGTTTATCGTTAGTCGGTCTAAGAACGTTGGTTGACCGACTAGGTTGCAAACTAGTCGGTCAGCAATGCTTCTTGAACCGACTAACTCATCAAATTATTTTTGTATCAATTACTGTTTACTCTTAGTCGGTCTAAGAACGTTCATCGACCGACTAGTTGCCAAACTAGTCGGTCAGTATTTGTTCATGGACCGACTAACTCTAGAATCCTAATTTCACCTGTAGCTACTGTTTACACTTAGTCGGTCTGCGTTGGTCGACCGACCGACTAGTTGTCAAACTAGTCGGTCAGTGGTTGTTCTTTGACCGACTAACTAGTGCTGTAAACCCTAGTTTTGCCCTAGCCGCCAGCCTAGCCTATAAATACCCAACCCAAACGTTTTCTTCCCCTCCAACTCGACCCTAAACCCTAAAATCGCCCCCATTGATCCCCCACCTTCCTCCAAGCTCCATTGCTTCATTCCAAGCCCTAAATCCATCATCCAAACCATCCATCTACCCTATCTACCTCTCATCTTCCCCAAAATCTCACCAAAACCCATCAAATCCCCAAATCCCCCAAAACCCTAGTTTCCCCAATCTTCTCCAATCTTCTCCAGATTTGATCCTAGGGTTCCCCGGAGTGTTCCTTCCGTCTCCTCTCGGTAAGAGATCGATCTACCGTTGTTTTTATAACTTATTTATAATTTTGGTGAAACCCTAATTAATTTCATGTGTTTGGTGTTTGTTTCCCCCTAAACAGCGATTTCCTCGTAGATAGCATCCGTGTGACGAGGTTGACCGTCATCCCCGGTGCTAGGCAAGTGAAACTTGCCACTTAGGGTTTAGGCCATGTTTTAGGCCATTTGCATGTTGTAGGCGTAAAAGAGGCTAGGCGACGAAATGAAACTCGCCTAGGCGCAAATTGGGGAATTAGCTTGACAACGAAGCTAATTCTGACTATTAGCATGTTGCAAAATTACCATGTCATGTTTACTTTCAATTAATGGTACGTGAATATGTTCATGTCATTGCATTTTGCCTGTCACGTTTAATTTAAATTAACGGTACGCAAATATCTGTTCATGTCTTTGCATAGTGATTATTCATCGTGATTGCGTAGCGCACGCTACAATATTATATTCCTGGCTCGTGTTCCAGAAGCGAGCTTAGTGAGTTGGAAACCCCAACGCTCGACACATATGGGTGGGGTAAGAGATAAGCGGCCTGAGCCCCGAGTTGGCCTGATCCGCCACTCCGGCCAGCAGGTGGACTCTCTAGTGCACAAGTGATTAATAGTGATAGAGATAAGCGGCCTGAGCCACGAGCTGGCCAGCAGGTGGACTCTCTATGCACTAAGTGTTTGCCAGTGACAAGTGATTAATAGTGGTAGAGATAAGCGGCCTGAGCCACGAGCTGGCCAGCAGGTGGACTCTCTATGCACTAAGTGATAAGTGATAAGTGATAAGTGATAAGTGATAAGTGATAAGTGATAAGTGATAAGTGTTAAATGATAAGTGATTAGTGATTTGGTAGCTTTTGCTACATTGTGCATGCTTGCTTCTCTTTTTAAACTGTTGCATCATGCTTAACTGCCATGTCATTACTTAATACTATAACTGCTAGGTTGCTAGATGCCTCACTTTCAGTTTCCTTGCCCAAGTCTTTTAGACTTGCTGACATGTGCCCCTTTACTCTTTTGGGTGACACATGTTAGATCCTGAGCCCGAGTACCTCGTTGAGGACGAGGTGTTTGCTGACGCCGAGCCCGAGCTTGTGTTTGACGGGGAGTACGTGGACACTGGGGACCAGTCCTAGTGTCTCCGTTGCGTTTTATTTTGTTAGACAGTTGTTTGTTATTGGTGCGTGGCACCCATACTTTGTTATGTTGTTGCTTTTGTTGGCCTTGTTCTGGGCCTTTAGACTCTTTTCTTTTAGCCTGGTGGCTTTTCTGGATGTTGAACATATTTGTGATGTTGGACAATATTTGTGAGATGTGAATTTTATTTCAGTCTCTCCTTGTGTTATTATTGCTATTCTGTTGTGGTTACAGGGACCTGTTTATGTATTGTGGACGCTTATCGGGTTTGGGGCTTCACAGCTCCACTCTCGTGCGGACCTTTTCACGTCTCGCCTCCATTTTAGGGAAGCGGGTCGTGACACATTAATTGACCCTCCCCACGACGCATGCAGGCGCCTTGATGGAGGCGGATCACGGGGACGTGAGGGGAGGCGGTCAGAGGACGTGGATTGGGGGCAATAGTGGGCATTTGCCCTATAAAGGGATGACAAGGGCAACTGGGAAGAGGATCGAATCCTTGACACCTGCAACTAAGGTATTCCATTAACCAGACCTTACTTTTCCCCATTATCTTCACTGCCATATCTCGGTCCGAGGATACATATGCTGGCCTCCTCTTGAGCCGTACCGATCCCGCCGAGCATTACACAGATCCGTTCTGACTTAGGCATCGGAGGGGACTTGGCCAGAACCAAGGTCCGGCCCCCCTGATGAGTTTTCTCGTCTATCCAGGAAGGAGCTGAACCGAGGCGTCGAGGCTACAACTCGGCAAGGAACGGGCACGTTCGTTGGTTGCAGGCACCGTCGCCAATCAAGACCGAGGAACGTTCAAGGCGCTGAGGCCTCCCCTCGACGTTCGTCCAGCCGAGATCGAGCACTCCACCTGAACTGAGGCTTTCCCTCGTCTCCGCCCCAACCAAAGACCGACGCTCCCCGAAGCATCTGCTCAACCGCGGATCCATTGCCTGTACACGTCGAGAGCACGTGCACCCGGTGTAACCAAGGGGTCCCAACCGATCCCTTGACAACGTTGACTGTCTAGTTATCGGTCAACGAGTCAGTGGTGAGAAAACACCCGTAAACTCTGGCGCCGTCTGTGGGAACGAGCAAAGCCCACGTCAAACCACCGGAATGGAACCAGTCTGCCACTGCTCGAGGTGCATGCCCCCATCCAAGAGGAGGGAGATTACATCCCTCCCGAGAAGTAGCATAGCCACACCACCGAGGGAACAGGCGACTCTCGATCGGTGACTCAAGAGCATCTTCGTCTCTTCGCTCGGGAAACCAACGCCAACCTCCAGAAGTTGGTCGCCACGATTCAGCAGCTTGTCGGCAACCCTTCTGTTCGGTGAGAGGGGACGGGAGGGGCCCACCAACGGGGAGCGGACCGCCAGCCTGTACGGTTCATCGTGGACACCGACCTCGGGGATGGAGCCACCAACCCGGAACGGCGATTTACCATGTCGGGCTTTATCCCGGAGGTGTCCCTCACTCCCACCTCGCCTGCAAGGGAGAGGGGGTGGGACTCGAGCAAGCTGGAGGTGAATCGGTTACAGCCTCGTCTTGGCGACCGGGCTCTACGGGTCGGCGGCCGGCCGGCCACCGAACCTCGGGGGACCGACCCCGCCGAAGCAGAAGTCCCCATCGAGCAAAACCGAAGAAGCAAGACTACCGTAGGGAGAAGAGGAGTGCTCGCCAATCAACCCCCATCCACAGCTCAGCAGGAATACAGGTGAGCCCCCGGCGTGACCACGCTCGCTCTCCACGGCCAGGCAACAACGATGTGAGCGCTGAAGGGTGCCCGGGGGGTGCAGAGGCGACCGTTGTCCGCTGTCTCGAAGGATAACCGAGGCACGGGTTCCCTCCAGGTTCAAAGTGCCGACGTTGGAGAAGTATGACGGCAAGGGCGATCCGGAGGACCACGTGATGGACTATGAAGGGGTCATGGCGTTCCAATGGGCTGATGACACCCTGCTCTGTAAAGGCTTTTACTCCACCCTCGGAGAGCGGCCCGGAGTTGGTACCATGGTCTTCATAACCGTTCCATTGATAGCTTCGAGGACATCTCCCAGTAGTTCTGTAAACAGTTCATGGCTGGACGTCAGGTAAAACCAGATTCAGAACTCCTATTCAATGTGGTGCAGGGTCACGGCGAAACCCTAAGGCACTACATGCGTCGCTTCAACACGGAGTGACTGAATGTGGAGAGCTGCCCCGAGTTGGTCGTCAAGACGGCCCTGAAGAAAGGGCTCCGACATAGGGGCCTGAGAAAATCGCTAAACAAAGATCCGCCGAAAGACCTCACCGGCGTCATAGCCAGGGCGGAGCACTACATGCTGACGGAAGAGGCGCTGGCTGAGGACGACGAAAGCCGCCCGATGGGAATAAAGCGGGGATTTAAGCACAACGAGAGCGAGCGCTACGGCCCTGACGAGCATCGGCAGGAGAAGATGGCCAAAGGAAAGCAGCGTAGGGAGGAGTCGCGACCCACCAGGCCGAATGCCGCCCCAGATGTCGTCCTCGCGCACGCCCAAAAGGAGGGACGCTTTAGCAGGCCACCTCCGAGGATGAAGAGAGGCGAAAAGGATGAGGAGAAGTATTGCAAGTATTACAAGGACAACGGCCATGACACTGATGACTGCTGGCACCTAAAGAAGGATATTGAGAAACTGGTCAGCCGGGGCACTTGAAGAACATTGCCAATGACTCGGTGCCCGCCCCCGGGGAAGGGACATCCAAGCAATCAGACAAGGGGAAGAAGGTGAATGTAGTCCAGACGGCCATGCGTATCATCGAGTAAGCTGGCGGGACAATCAGCCGCAGCCTCGCTTAGGCAAGGCTAGCTTGCCCTCGCATTCTCCGTTTTTTGTTTTTCCTCCAAATGTATGCCCGGGTTTGAGGAATGGAAAGAACCATGTTAGTACAGCTCTTTATCTCTCACTTTAGTTGGTTGGGCAATCGACTGCAGGACATGCACAAAGTCACCTCCCAAGGGAGGGCAATGAGACGATCGACCGTAAGGCTGGGGGCAACCCCCCAGCAGGCCGATCACCGAGCCCGTCCATAAGGCTGGGGCAACTCCCCCAGTAGGCGGGATCGTCCATTGGTCGTAAGCTGAGGGATAGCTCCCCCCGCTGACCAGTCGACCCGACCGATCGTAAGGCTAGAGGCAAATCCCCCAGCAGGTCGACCACCAATCCCGTACGTAAGGCTGGGGCAACTCCCCCAGCAGGCGGGAATGTCGATCGGTCGTAAGCCAAGGGGTAGCTCCCCCCGCTGATCAGTCGACCCAACCGACCGTAAGGCTGGGGGCAACTCCTCCAGCAGGTCGATCACCGAGCCCGTACGAAAGGCTGGGGGAAACTCCCCCAGCATGCGGGAACGTCGATTGGTCGTAAGCCGAGGGGTAGCTCCCCCCACTGACCAGTCGACCCGACCGACCGTAAGGCTAGGGGCAACTCCCCCAGCTGGTCGATCACCGAGCCCGTACGTAAGACTGGGGAAACTCCCTCAGCAGGCGGGAACGTCAATTGGTCATAAGCCGAGGGGTAGCTCCCCTCGCTGACCAGTCGACCCGACCGACTGTAAGGCTGGGGGCAACTCTTCCTGCAGGTCGATCACCGAGCCTGTACATAAGGCTGGGGCAACTCCCCCAGCAGGCAGGACCAGCGGTTGATCATAAGCCGAGGGGTAGCTCCCCCGCAGACCAGGCGACTTGATCAACCGCATGGCTGGAGGCAACTCCCCCAGTAGGACTGAATATCAGACGAGCATAAGCCCGGGGACAACACCCCTTACAGCCCGGGAGATCCCGTCGGCCGAGGGACCGAGGGCGATTCCTCCCACAGGACGAGTCCTCGACTGACCATAAGACTGAGGACAAACCCACAGTTTGCAACGCGGTCACCCGACTGGCCCGAGGATCGCGAACGAGTGAAAAGCCAGAGCAGATCGACCGAGAGCACCTCCAAGGGCCCCCTTCCTCTGCGAAGCAACTCTGCCAAAAGAATGCCCAGAAAACAAGGAAAACGACGAAAAATACATGGACCAACAAAAAAGCTTTTTACATTCGAAAGGTGTTCGGTATTACATGCCAGGGGGAACAAAATAGAGAAGTGCCACCTAAGGTCCCGAGGTACGAGAGGAAGCGTCCTTTGGAACCTCACCTTGCTCGAAACGTGGGGGATCAATGGGACTTGCCGAGGGTTGAGGGATCGTCTGCCGGACGCGCTCCGCGAACTGCTGGAAGGAGTTATGGAAGACCTCAACAATACGGGGGAGGCCAGAAGGTCCTCGTAGGAGCCGAAGGCTTCCCTCAGGACCTCCGCGATCCGCGGCCTCAGGACCCCGTCAACGCCCCTCTTCACCTCCTCGACGAACCGGGTCATCTGACCCAGGGCTCCTAGCTCGTTCCAGATATCGCCCCTCTCTCGACGGAACGCCTCTTCCGCCACTTGGGTCGACCTCTGAGCGTCGGCCAATGCCCCCTGAAGGTCCAGCACCTCCGAGGCAAGCTCGTCCACTCGGCGTCAAAGTTGTCGGTCCTCCATGTGTGCCTCTTCGGCGGCCACTTTGGCAGCCCCGGCCCTCGACCGCTCCCGAGTCATGGACTCCTCGAGGTCTTTCGCCTGGGCCGACTGGCGCTGCGCCTCGACAGCCATCACAGTGGATTGCAAAGAAGAAAAAGTTGCGCTAAGAGGAATCAAGAGGTAGGTTTGAAAACAGCAAAGTGACCAAACATGTTGAAACTGCCAGACTAAGGAATCCGACAGTCGGTTGGAGGGGGCTCTCTCTAGGAGAGAGCGGACCTTCGGGAGGACGGTACTCTGTGCCAGCTGGGTGGCCACGGCTTGATCGATGAATACCGATTCCTCGACCGTAATCTCGGGGCCTTCCAGGAGGTTCGCCAGTGCACCACCGACTCCCACCAAGGACGGCTTGGCCGAGACAACATGGGTGGCCACCAGGGCCAGCGGGAGGGTTTCGCCCGAGGCAACCGGTGCTCCGGAGGCCACCGAGGGGTGGACTTCCCCACTCTCCTTCCTTCTCTTCCTCTCACTGGGTCCAGAGGACGTCGGAGGGGAACGCTTACGCCCCACGCTCCGACCACCCGTAGGCACGCGAGGGGTCGGTCTCGCCCCCTCGTTGCCTCCCTCTGCTTGGATGGGGCGGGGGACTTCGACTCCCGTAGCCTTCGCCAAGGGGAGGTCCGTCACGGCCAGGGGGAGCAGCGCAACCGTGACTGTGGGCTCCACCCTTCCCACCGCAGGCTCGGCCTGACGTACCTCCTCCTCAACCGTGCGGCGGGGCGCCTGGCCCGAAGGGTTCCCTCGGCTTCGGCCGGATCCGCGGCGGATGAGCTCGTCGACATTGCATGTAAATTCGCAACTACCCATCTCTACAGAAGGAAAGAAGATCAGGGTAAGCGAGAGGGAAAGCGGAAAGAAAAAGGAGCACCTACCGGGAGACCACAGGACGGTCTTAAGAAGTAAGTCATCCAGCAGAGGTTAGACAGACCTCTCCTCTTCGGAAGCGACGATAGAAGCTGGACAGCGGCATGGTCTACCTCAAAGAGGGTCAACGTCAAGTCATATTGACATAACTCTCGCCAACATGTCAAGATCTCGGCATCCCCAGGGAAAACAACGAAAACATAGCTCGAGCTCCAGTCCCCCACCCAGCAGGGTAGACCGAGCAAACACTCCATCTCCGCGCGGGCACAGAGATGTTTACACGACCCTTGGCCGACCATCTGGACCCGGTAGAAGTGAAAGAGAAGAGAAAGAGACAGCTCCAATCCGTGGACGCAACAGATCATGACGAAGCCGGTCATCACCGCGATGGAGTACAGGGTCAACTGGCATAAGGCCACCATCAATAATTCCATGACTTGGATGATGAAAGGGTGAAGGAGAAGCGGAGTCCCAGGCGGAACATCTCGACATAGACATCGACCTCCCTGCTCCGCGGAAAGCAAATCCGCTCGTTGCTAGAAGGGATCCCAATGTCGTATGGATAGTACAAATACTTCTCTCGGATCTCCGTAACTTTCGAGAAGGGGACTATAGACGGCGACCCAAGGACCACCGGGGGAACGTCGAATCTCTCAGTAGCCCGAGCCACATCATCGCCGATAGGATCTGCAAAGAGCAAATCCTTCCCCTTGACCTGTACAAGACGTGTCCCCGAGGGGACGCTGGGCCTCGAAGGCAGGAGGTTGCCAGACCCGAGTGTCGGGGGGTCCCCTGACCCTGGCGCGGAATACCTATCCTAAGCGTAGCCATTGGGCAAATAAAGGAGGAAAAAGGTTACCTTGGGAAGAATCCGAAGGAAGATAAACGACGGAGAGAAGGAGCTTGCAAGACCAGAATCAGGAAGAGAGGCGCGAAAGAATCGAAACTTGGGAGGCCGACGCCCTTAAATGGAAGGCAATCGCAGAATCAAGACCGTTCGAAGGGGAGCACGTGGCAGCATCTGAAGATCGACGGCGTTTCGAGTCCCGCACCAAGAGAAATTCAAACGGGCCGCGTCATAATGATATCAATTTAATGGATTGGCCTCGACTGACACGCCTGTCAAAATCCTCAAGAGTCACATCGTCCGAACCGAACTGGCAGAATCTGAACGGCTCGGACGATGGGAGCAATTGATACGACTATTTTGGAGAAGCCCAAGAGCAAGAGACCCAAGCCCAATCCTTGAACGAGAAGCCCACGAATGGGTTTAGGCCCGCCTGACGAGGCCCACGGATGGACTCGAAGTCAGACCGGTCCCGGCCCAGAAGACGCACGATTCGCTCGCGCTCTCCGGAGATAACCGACCCCATAAAAGCGCGGCCCCTTAATGACCATTAAGGAGCCCATTAATCGACCCTCCCCACGATGCACGTAGGCGCCTTGATGGAGGCGGATCACGGGGACGTGAGGGGAGGCGGTCAGAGTACGTGGATTGGGGGCAAGCGTGGGCCAAACCCTATAAAGAGCTGACAGGGGCAACTGGAAAGAGGATCGAATCCTTAATACCTGCAACTGAGGTATTCCATTAACCAGAACTTGCTTTTTCCCATTATCTCCCCTGCCATAGCTCGATCCGAGGATACGTGTGCTGGCCTCCTCTTGAGCCGTACCGATCCCGCCGAGCATTACACAGATCCTTTCTGACTTAGGCATCGGAGGAGACTTGGCCGGAACCAAGGTCCGCCCCCCTGAAGAGTTTTCTCGTCTATCCAGGAAGGAGCTGAACCGAGGCGCCGAGGCTACAACTCGGCAAGGAATGAGCCTGTTCGCCGTTTGCGGGCGCCGTCGCCAATCAAGACCGAGGAACATTCAAGGTGCTGAGGCCTCCCCTCGACTTTCGTCCAACCGAGGCCGAGCACTCAACCTGGAACCGAGGCTTTCCCTCGTCTCCGCCCCAACCAAAGACCGACGCTCCCCCGAAGCATCTGCTCAACCACGGATCCATCACATGTACACGCCAAGAGCATGTGCGCCAGGCGTAACCAAGGGGTCCCAACCGATCCCTTGACAACATTGGCTGTCTAGTTGTCGGTCAACGAATCAGTGGTGAGAAAACACCCGTAAACAGGACTCAATAAAAAAAAATTTGTTATCATTCATTTTGGTTATATTTAGCACAACAAATCACATCATCCTAAAGATCTATTTTTGTGTGTGTGTGAAAATTCTCCCTCCAAAGACCAATCTTTTTTTGTGGAAATTTTGATAACTTCAGACTTCCCAAATTTTTGTCACCACGTGTTTCTTGTAATCTTCCTTTTAGATATGAAATTCCTTTATGATTTCTTAGTGAATTATTATTAGAAATTCTGTGTATTGTTTGTTTTAGTTTCAAAAGAACTGAAAGAGAAATTACAGAGTGAGAGAAGTAAGAGTGGTGAGAACAATAGAGGGTTAGAGGCCACAAATTTTGAGTGAAAACACGAGCGTAGAGTGACTCACATTCTTAAGTGTAAACACGTAATGGAGAGAATTGTGCGGTCCTTTTTTTCTAACTTTGTTTTGCAGGAAACATGTCTCGCAATAGTGCTACCACAGATTTGCTTGATCTGAAATTGCTAGTGGAGGCCATAATGAGTGAGATGAAGCGTATGATGAAGTTGGAGCTCGAGCAAGTTCATGAACAGCTATATAAGATGGAGGATAAACTTAGTGAGCAGCCATAAAATGCTCCTAACATGCATAGAAAGGAAAGAGTTCAGTCGAGGGCAGTGAATGGTGAAGATGATGAGTCTTATGGGACTGGTTTTGATGAAGATGAAGATCGATATTCAGTTGTTAATCATAGGAGACGTGGAGGACTGTTTAGAGAAGCTAGAAATAGGGAAGATAACAACTTGGGTGGTATTAAGATGAAGATTCCTTCATTTCAAGGTAAAACTGATCCTGAAGCATATCTTGAGTGGGAGAAGAAGATGGAGTTCATATTTTGACTGCCACAACTATTCTGAAGCAAAGAAGGTAAGATTAGCTGTGATTGAATTTTCTGACTATGCTATTACTTGGTGGGATCAGCTTGTTACAAACTGGAGAAGAAATAGAGAATGACCAATAGAGACATGGAAGGAGATGAAAGCAGTAATGAGAAAGCGGTTTGTTCCTAGTTACTACTATCGAGAGATAGACAATAAGCTTCAAGGTCATATGCAAGGAAGTCACAGCGTAGAAGATTACTATAAGGAGATGGAGATTGCTATGATCTGGGCTAATGTAGAGGAAGACTACAATGGCTAGGTTCTTACATGGATTAAATCGGGAAATCCATGATAAGGTAAAGATGCAGCATTATGTGGAGTTGGAAGACATGGTGCACATGGCCATCAAAGTGGAGAAACAACTCAAGAGGAGGGGTGGATCAAGTACAGCCCATAACTCTGGTTCTACATCTTGGAAACCGAGTTATACAAAGAAGATGGACAAGCCACAAATGCCCAAACCTGAGCCTAAGTCTGAGAATATCCGTCACATTTCTCAACGTAAATCTGACCCTTCAACCTTTAGAAATCGTGACAGTAAATGTTTTAAATGTCAAGGCATGGGACATATGGCAAGTCCATACCCAAATAGACAGGTCATGGTGTTACAAGACAATGGTGAAATTGTCGCCTACAATAATGATTCTGACCATGACATGCCACCATTAGAGGATGAACTCGAGGAGGAATATCTAGCCCCTGATGCTTTGACATTGGTGGCAAGGAGATCATTAAGCATACAAGCAAAATGAGTTGAAGAAGTGCAACGGGAGAACATCTTTCACACCAGGTGCTACATCAAAGACAAGGTATGTAGTATGATAATTGATGGTGGTAGCTGTACTAATGTTACAAGTAAAACAATGGTGAATAAATTGAGACAGTCCATATTAAAGCATCCTAGACCATACAAGTTGCAATGGTTAAATGATAGTGGTAAAGTAAGGGTGAATAAGCACGTGTTAGTTGCATTCCGGATTGGTAAATATGAAGATGAAGTATTATGTGATGTAGTACCAATGCAAGCGGGACACTTGTTGCTAGGACGTCCATGGCAGTTTGATAGGCGTGTGAAGCATGATGGCTTTACGAACAAATACTCCTTTGTACTTAATCAATGACAAATCACTCTTGTACCATTGACACCACATCAAGTTTATGAGGATCAAGTGAGATTGCAAAAAGAGAGTGATCAAAAGAAAGAGAGTGACCAAAATAAAGAGAGTGAACAAAAGAAAAAGAATGAAAATTAGATAGAGGCTGGGAAAAATGAGAGAGAAAAAGAAAATCAAAATTCGGCCATTGAGAGAAAATCAGAGAGAAAACAAAAGAATTTCTATGCAAAAATGAGTGAAGTTAAAGAGCAATGTTTTCAAATCAGCCGATGATTGTACTTTTGTACAAATAGGCATTTTTAAATACTAACCAACTTGACCTTACTTTGCCTAGTTCGGTTGTTTCTCTTTTGCAGGAATATGGGGATGTTTTTCTTGAAGAAATACCACATGGGTTACCTCCAATCCGAGGGATTGAACATCAGATTGATTTTGTTCCCAGTGCGGTGATTTCAAACCGACCAGCCCATAGGAGCAATCCCGAGGAGACAAAGGAACTTCAACGACAGGTAAATGAGTTGTTGGAGAAATGGTATGTGAGGGAAAGCATGAGCCCATGCCCTATTCCAATTTTACTTTTGCCTAAGAAGGATGGGACATGGAGTATGTGCGTTGATTACCGAGCCATCAACAACATAACGGTCAAGTATCATCATCATATTCCTCACCTAGATGATATATTAGATGAGCTGCATGGTTCTTGTGTGTTTTCTAAAATTGATTTAAAAAGTGATTATCATCAAATTAGAATGAAAGAAGGAGATGAATGGAAGACTGCTTTTAAAACAACATATGGTTTATATGAATGGTTAGTTATGCTTTTTGGTTTAACTAATGCTCCGAGCACTTTTGTGAGACTTATGAATCATGTTTTACGTGTATTTATAGGTAGATTTGTTGTTTACTTTGATGATATGCTCATTTATAACAAAAACTTGGATGATCATTTAGTACATTTGAAATTTGTTTTAAATGTTCTTAGAAAAGAAAAGTTATTTGCTAACATGAAGAAGTGTACTTTTTGCACAGATAAGCTTGTATTTCTGGGATTTGTTGTTAGTGCACACGGTATATAGGTTGATGAAGAGAAGATACGTGCAATACAAGAGTGGACAAGTCACACAAGTGTAGGTAATGTTCGTAGTTTTCATGGGCTTACTAGTTTTTACAAGCGGTTCGTGAAGGACTTTAGTAGCATAGCCGCACCACTTACTGAAGTGATCAAGAAGAACGTTGGATTTAGATGGGGACAAGAACAAGGGGTGGCATTTCAGCTAATCAAAGAGAAGTTGAACAACGCTCCTTTATTGTCTTTACCTAACATTTTAAAAACGTTTGAGATTGAATGTGATGCTTCAGGAATTGGCATAGGCGCAGTTTTTATGCAAGAAGGACGACCAATTGCTTATTTCAGCGAAAAACTAAGCGGGGCAGCTTTAAATTACCCAACGTATGATAAGGAGTTGTATGTATTGGTTCGAGCTTTAGAGACATGTCATCACTACCTATGGTCAAAGGAGTTCGTGATTCACACAGATCATGAGTCCTTGAAACACTTGAAAGGACAACACAAGCTGAACAAAAGGCACGCTCGTTGGGTGGGGTTCATCGAAATGTTTCCATACGTTATCTGGTATAAGAAAGGTAAGGAGAAAGTGGTCTCTAATGTACTTTCTCGCAGGTATGCATTACTTTCTACATTTAAAGCAAAATTGCTTGGGTATGAGTGCATTAAAAATTTATATGCTGATGACCATGAATTTTGTGAGGTATACCGTGCTTGTGAGAAAACCCCTTATGGTAAGCTCTTTAAACATAATGGGTTCCTGTTACGAGAGAATAAGTTATGTGTGCCTAATAGTTCATTGAGAGAGTTGTTAGTGAAGGAATCTTATGGTGGGGGATTACTGGGACATTTTGGAGTTGGAAAAACATTAGCTATTTTGCAAGAACACTTCTATTGGCCACACATGAAAAGAGATGTTGAGAGAATTTGTGGGAGATGCGTCACATGTAGGCAAGCCAAATCTAGAGTTCAGCCCAACGGTTTGTATACCCCTTTACCAATTCCTAGTGAGCCTTGGATCGATATTCCAATGGATTTTGTGTTGGGATTGCCTAGGACTAAACGAGGAATCGACTCAATTTTTGTGATTGTGGATAGATTTTCTAAGATGGCACACTTTATTCCATGTCATAGAACGGATGATGCCTCACATATTGCTGATTTGTTCTTTAGGGAGATTGTGAGATTACATGGCATGCCAACAACAATTGTTTCAGATCGAGATGCTAAGTTCCTGAGCTATTTTTGAAAAACTTTGTGGTGTAAGTTAGGTACTAAGCTATTATTTTCTACTACTTGTCACCAACAAACTGATGGTCAAACCGAAGTAGTGAATATGACTTTGTCTACCTTGTTAAGGGCGTAATCATTAAAAAGAACATCAAAACATGGGAAGACTGTTCACCATATGTTGAGTTTTCTTACAACAGAGCTGTTCATTCTGCTACTAAATTTTCAGAATTTGAAATTGTATATGGATTTAATCCTTTAACTCCATTGGATTTATCTCCTTTACCTTTGACTAAGCGTGTTAATTTAGATGGCAAAAAGAAGGCTGACTTTGTCAAACAGATTCATGAGAAAGCAAGACTTAACATTGAACGAAGAACGGAGTAATACACAAAACAAGCCAACATGAGATACATACTATTTTCTATATTTTCTGGAAGATATGGATCTTTTCTTAAATGATATGATTTTTAGCCTAATTTTGTCTTTCCTTTTTTCAGTTGAAGGCGACGACCTCCTGGTTCCAACAGACATTTTTACAGATTTTTCTAAGCTCGTCGCTATATTTTACATTATCTGTAAGATGTGGATCTTTATATTAAATGATATGATTTTTAAATCGCAATTTTTTCTTCTCTTATTTTTTAGTTGTAGATAGCGATCTCCCGGTTCCATCGGATATTGTTGAAGATTTATCTGAACTCGGGATTATTTTCTACATTTTCTGGAAGATATGGATGTTTTATTAAAGGATATGATTTTTTAACCGAAGTTTCTCTTCTCTTATTTTTCAGTTGAAGATGGCGATCTCCCGATTCCAACGGATATTTTTGCTGATTTTCTGAGCTCGGGGTAATTTCCTAAATTTTTTGAAAGTATTGATCTTTTAATTAAATGATAGGATTTTGTCCTAATTTTTTATTCTCTTATTTTTTTTCAATTGAAGATGATGATCTCCCGGTTCCAATGGACATTTTTGCGTATTTTTCCTGATCTCAGAACTATTTTCTGCATTTTCTGGAAGATTTGGATCTATTGTATTGAAATAAATTATTTTATAGCCTAATTTTGTCTACTCTTACTTTTCAGTTGAAGATGGTGACCTCCCGGTTCCAACAGATATTTTTGCATATTTTCTGAGATCGAGTGTATTTTAACATTTTCTATAGGATATGGATCTTATTATTAAATGATATGATTTTTATAGCCTAATTTTGTCTTCTCTTATTTTTCGGTTGAAGATGGCGATCTTCTCGTACCAACAGACACTGGTCCGGATTTTCCTGACCTCGGGCCTATTTCTATTTTTTGTAGAAGATATGTATCGTTTAATTAAATGATATGTTTTTGGCTTAATTTTGTCTAGTCTTATTTTTCTGTTGAATATGGCTATCTTTCGGTTCCAACAGAAATTTTTCTAGATTTTTCTAAGCTTGAGGCTATTTTCTACATTTTCTAAAAATTATGGTTCTTTTTATTAAATGATATGATATTGCTAGCCTAATTTTGTCTTCTCTTATTTTTCACTTGAAGATGGCAGTCTCTTAGTTCCAACTAACATTTTTGCAAATTTTTCTGACCTCGAGGCTTTTTTGTATTTTCTAAAAGATATCGGTCGTTTTATTAAATGATATGATTTTTGGCCTCATTTTATCTTCTCATATTTTTTCGTTGATGAGAGTGATCTTTCGATTCCAACGGAAATTATTTCGCATTTTTCAGAGCCCTGTGCTATTTTCTGTATTTTCTGGAAGATAACGACTATTTTATTAAATGATATGATTTTTGGCCGAATTTTGTTTTCTTTTTTGTTAAATTTAGCGATCTCTCTGTTCCAACAGATATTTTTGCTGATTTTTCTGAGCTCTGGGCTATTTTCTTATTATCTAGAAGATATCGACCTGTTTATTATATTTTGGCCGAATTTTGTTTTCTTTTTTTGTTAAATTTATCGATCTTACTGTTCCGACAGATAACTTTGCGTAATTTTCTGAGCTCGGGGATATTTTCTACATTATATGAAAAATAAGAATCTTTATATTAAATAATATGATTTTTATTGTCAAATTTTCTCTTCTCTTATTTTTCAGTTGAACATAGCGATCTCCCGGTTTCAATGGACATTTTTTCAGATTTTCTGAGCTCGGTGCTATTTTATTTATTTTATAGAAGATATGGATCTTTATATTATAGAAGATATGGATCTTTATATTAAATGATATGATTTTTATAGATTAAGTTTGTCTTCTATTATTTTTAAGTTGAAGATTCGATCTCCCGGTGTTCTAACTTACATTTTTGCGGATTTTTCTGTGCTTAGGGCTATTTCTACTTTTTTTTGAAAGATAAGGATATTTTTATTAAATGATATGATTTTTATAACCAAAGTTTGTCTTCTCTTATTTTTACAATTGAAGATGGCGATCTTTATATTGAATGATATGATTTTTTGGCCTAATTTTGTCTTCTCTTAAATTTTAGTTGAAGATGGCATTCTCTCGATCCCAAAGGACATTTTTATGGATTATTTTGAGCTCCGGGCTATTTTCCACATTTTCTGGAAGATATAGATCGTTTTATTAAATGATATGATTTTAAGCCTAATTTTATCTTCTATTATTTTCTAGTTGAAGTTGGCGATCTCTTCATTCCAACGGACATTTGCCTATATTTCTGAGCTCAAGACTATTTTCTATATTTTCCGTAAGATATAGATCTTTTTATTAAATGATATGATTTTTCTATCCAAATTTTGTTTTCTCTTATTTTTCAATTGAAAATGGCAATCTCCTGGTTCCAACAGAAACTTTTGCCAATTTTTCTGACCTCGATGCTATTTTGTGTGTTTTATTGTCGATATGGATATTTTTAAATGATATGATTTTTGTAATCTACGTTTATCTTCTCTTATTTTTCTCTTGAAGATGTCGGTCTCCTAATTCCAATGGACATTTTTGCGAATTTTTTTTGAACTCGAGGCCATTTTCTGCAAGAAATCGATCGTTTTTTAAATCTTATGATTTTTTGGCCTAATTTTTTTCCTATTTTTTAAGTTGAAATTTTCAATCTCCCGGTTCCAACTGACATTTTACCGATTTTTCTGAGCTCGGGGCATTTTTGGGAAGATATCGATCTTTTTATTAAATGATATCATCTTTGGCCAAATTTTGTCTTCTCATATTTTTAAGTTGAAGATACCGATCTCACGGTTCCAACTGACATTTTGCCTATTTTTCTGAAATCGTGGCTATTTTCTGTATTTTTGGAAGATATGGATTGTTTTATTAAATGGCATTATTTTTTTGGTTTAGTTGTCTTCTCTTATTTTTTTTTCTTTAAAGATAGTGATCTCCTGGTTCCAAAGGACAGTTTTGTGGATTTTTATGATCTCCGAGCTATTTTCCTCATTTTCTGTAAGATAAGAATTTTTAAATTTAAATATATGATTTTTATAGCATAATTATGTCTTCTCTTATTTTTTTAGTATAACATGGCGATCTCCCGGTTCCAACAGATATTTTTGCAGATTTTTGTGAGCTTGGCGCTACTTTATACATTTTATGGAAGTTATGGGTCTAAATAATATGATTTTTAGGTTCTAATTTTGTCTTCTCTTATTTTTCTATTGAAAATAGCGATCTCTCAGTTCAACGAACATTTTTTCGGATTTTTCTATGCTCGGAGCTATTTTCTAAATTTTATAAAAGATATGGATCTTTTTATTAAATGATATGATTTTTATCGTCACAGTTTATCTTCTCTTATTTTTAGTTGAAGATGGTGTCTCCCGGTTCAAACAGAAATATTTGCAAATTTTTATGAGCACGGGGCTATTTTCTGCATTTTCTGGAAGATACGGATCGTTTGATATGACGTTTTGCCTAATTTTGGCTTATCTTTTTTTCGTAGAAGATGGTGATCTCTTGGTTCCAACAGACATTTTTGTGTATTTTTGAGCTAGAGCTATTTTCTGGATATAGATCTTTATGAATGATATGATTGTTATAACCTAATTTTGGCATCACTTATTTTTCATTTGAGGATGGCAACCTCCAGGTTCTTACGGACTTTTTTGCAGATTTTTCTGAGCTCGAGTCTATTTTCTACATTTTCTAAAAGATATGTATTTTTTATTAAATGATATGATTTTTAGCCTAATTTTGTCTTCTCTTCTTTTTCCGTTGAAGAAGGCAATCTCCGGTTCCAACAGACTTTTTTGAAGATTTTTCTAAGCTCGGGGCTATTTTTAAGATATGGATCTTTATATTAAATGATATGATTTTTATAGCCTAATTTTATCTTCTTTTATTTTTCAGTTGAATATGATGATCTCCCGGTTCCAACGAACATTTGGTGGACTTCTCTGTGCTCCAGACTATTTTCTATACTTTCTGGAGATATGGATCTTTTTGTTAAATGTTATGATTTTTGGCATATTTTTGTATTTCCTTTTTTATTTGAAGACGCTATCTCCCGGTTCCGACGGGACTTTTTTGCGGATTTTTCTAAGCTCGGCGCTCTATTTTACATTTTCTGACAGATTTGGATCTTTATATTAAACAATATGATTTTTAAATCCTAATTTTGTCTTCTCTTATTTTTCAGTTGTAGATGGTGATCTACCGGTTCCATCGGATATTGCTGCAGTTTTTCCTGAGCTCGGGATTATTTTCTATATTTATGAGAAGATATGGATGTTTATGAAATAATAGGATTTTTATAACCTAATTTCTCTTCTCTTATTTTTCAGTTGAAGATGGCGATCTCCCGGTTCCAACAGATATTTTTGATGATTTTTCTGAGCTCGGGGCTATTTCCTAAATTTTCTTAAAGATATTGATCTATTTATTAAATGATAGGATTTTTGGTCTAATTTTCGATTCTCTTATTTTTCAGTTGAAGATGGCGATCTCTTGGTTCCAATGGACATTATTACGTATTTTTCCTGAGATAGAACTATTTTTTGCATTTTCTGGAAGATTTGGATCTTTTGTATTGAACTATATTAGTTTTATAGCCTAATTTTGTTTCCTCTTATTTTTCTGTTGAATATAGTGACCTACCTGTTCCAACGGACATTTTTGCAGATTTTTCTGAGATCGAGTGTATTTTTACATTTTCTATAGGATATGGATCTTATTATTAAATGATATGATTCTTATAGCCAAATTTTGTCTTCTCTTATTTTTCAGTTGTAGATGGCGATCTTCCCATACCAAATGAATTTGTTGCGGATTTTCCTGACCTCGGGCCTATTCTATTTTTTGTGGAAGATATGTATCTTTTAATTAAATGATATGATTTTTTTGGCTTAATTTTGTCTACGCTTATTTTTCTGTTGAATATGGCTATCTTTCAGTTCTAACGTAAATTTTTGCTAATTTTTCTCTGCTTGGGGCTATTTTCAACATTTTCTAGAAAGTATGGATCTTTTTATTAACCGATTGGATTTTTCTACTCTAATTTTGGCTTCTCTTATTTTCACTTGAAGATTGCGGTCTCCAAGTTCCAACAGACATTTTTTGCGAATTTTTCTGATCTAGGGGCTATTTTCTGTATTTTCTGAAAGATAACGGTTGTTTTATTAAATGAAATGATTTTTGGCCAATTTTATCTTCTCATATTATTTTTCTTTGATGATGGCGATCTCCTGGTTCCAACAGATATTTTTGCACATTTTTCTGAGATCTGTGCTATTTTCTGTATTATCTGGAAGATATCGACTGTTTTATTAAATGAATTTTTTGGCCGAAATTTGTTTTCTTTTTTTGTTAAATTTAGCGATCTCTCGGTTCTAACAAATATTTTTGCTGATTTTTTCTGAGCTCTGGGCTATTTTGTATAAATCTGAAAGATATCGACCTGTTTATTAAATGATATGATTTTTTGGCCGAATTTTATTTTCTTTTTTGTTAAATTTAGTGATCTCCCTGTTTCGACAGATATTTTTGCAGTTTTTCTGATCTCGGGGATGAAAAATAAAATCTTTATATTAATTGATATGATTTTTATTGCCAAATTTTGGCTTCTCTTATTTTAAATTGAACATAGCGATCTCCTAGTTCCAACAGACATTTTTTGGGATTTTCTAAGCATGGAGCTATTTTCTTTATTTTATGGAAGATTGTGATCTTTTTATTAAATGATATGATTTTTATTCCGTAAGTTTGTTTTCTATTATTTTGAATTTGAAGATGCGATCTCTCGGTGTTCCAACTTATATTTTTGCGGATTTTTCTGAGCTCAGTGCTATTTTTACATTTTATGTAAGATATGCATCTTTTTATTAAATTAAATGATTGTCATAACCAAAGTTTGTCTTTTCTTATTTTCCCAATTGAAGCTGGCGATCTTTATTTTGAATTTTATGATTTTTGGCCAAATTTTGTCTTCTCTCATATTTTAGTTGAAGATGGTATTCTCTCAGTCCCAAAGGACATTTTCTCGCATTTTTCTGAGCTCCATGCTATTTTACACATTTTCTAGAAGATATGGATCGCTTTATTAAATGATATGATTTTTTGGACTAATTTTGTCTTCACTTATTTTTCTAGTTGAAGTTGGCGATCTTCCGGTTCCAACGACCATTTTTGCAGATATTTCTGAGCTCCAGGCTTTTTCCACATTTTATGAAAGATATGGATCAATTTATTAAATGATATTGAAGAAAACAAAATTAGGCCAAAAAATGTTTGTTGGAACCGGAAAATCGCCATCTTTAACAGTAATATAAGATAAGAAAAAATTCGAAAACATGAAATCACCATCTTCCTCTATAAAAATGTCCATTCTAACAGGGATATCGCCATCTTCAGCCAAAAAGCTTTTTGTATATCATTTTCTGAGATTGGTGCTAATTTCTATATTTTATGAAAGATATGGATATTTTTATTAAATGATATGATTTTTCTAGCTTAAATTTATCTTCCCTTATTTTCCAATTGAAGATGGCGATTTCCTGGTTCCAATGGAAATTTTTGCGGATTTTTCTGAAATCTAGCCTATTTTCTAAATTTTTGGAAGACATGGATTGTTTTATTAAATGATATGATATTTTGGAATAATTTTGTCTCCTCTTACTTTTCAGTTGAAGATGTCGATCTTCTGGTTCCAACGGACATTTTTGCAGATTTTTTGAGCTCGGGGATATTTTCTACATTTTCTCGAAGATATGGATCTTTTTATTACATTATATGATTTTTGTAGGCTAATTTTGTCTTCTCTTATTTTTCAGTTGAAGATGGCAATATCCTGGTTTTTACAGACATTTTTGCCGATATTTCTGAGCTCGAAACTAATATCTACATTTTCTGTAAGATATAGATCTTTTTATTAAATGATTTTTTGCCTAATTTTGTCTTCTCTTCTTTTTTGGTCGAAGAAGGCGATCTCCCGGTTCCAACAGACTATTTTGAGGTTTTTTCTAAGCCTGGAGCTATTTTCTACATTTTCTATAAGATATGGATCTTTATATTAAATAATATGATTTTATAGCCTAATATTATCTTCTCTTATTTTTCAGTTGAATATGACGATCTCCCGGTTCCAATGGACTTTTTGCGGACTTCTTTGAGATACGGACTATTTTCTATATTTTCTGGAAGATATGGATCTTTTGTTAAATGATTTGATTTTTAGCCTAATTTTGTCTTTTCTTTTTTCAGTTGAAGACGAGATGTTCCGGTTCCAACAGACATTTTTACTGATTTTTCTGAGTTCCTCGCTATATTTTACATTTTCTGTAAGATATGGATCTTTATATTAAATGATATGATTTTTAAATCACAATTTTAACTTCTCTTATTTTTTTAGTTTTAGATGGCGATCTCCCGGTTCCATCGGATATTGTTGAAGATTTATTTGAGCTCGAGATTATTTTCTACATTTTCTGGAAGATATGGATGTTTTATTAAAGGAAATGATTTTTAACCAAAGTTTCTCTTCTTTTATTTTTCAGTTGAAGATGGCGATCTCCCGATTCCAACAGATATTTTTCCTGATTTTTAACCGAAGTTTCTCTTCTCTTATTGTAGGCAAAAATGGTTCTAACAGACCTTTTTGCCGATATTTCTGAGCTCGAAACTAGTTTCTACATTTTCTGTAAGATATATATCTTTTTATTAAATGAATTGACTTTCTACTCTAATTTTGTCTTCTCTTATTTTTCAATTGAAGATGGCAATATCCCGGTTCCAATGGAAAATTTTGCGAATTTTTTTGACCTCGGTGCTATTTTTTGCGTTTTATCGTTGATATGGATATTTTTTAAATGATATGATTTTTATTGCCTACGTTTATCTTCTCTTATTTTTCACTTTGAAGACGGATGTCTCCCAGATCCAATGGACATTTTTGCAGATTTTTTTGAACTCGGGGCTATTTTCTGTATTCTCTGGAAGATATCGATCTTTTAATTAATGTAATGATTTTTTGACCTAATTTTGTATTCTCTTATTTTTTCATTGATGATGGCAAACACCCGGAACCAAAAATATTTTTGCGGATTTTTCTAAGCTAAGGCCTATTTTCTGTATTATCTGGAAGACGTCGATCGTTTTATTAAATGATATGATTTTTGGCCGAATTTTGTCTTCTCTTTTTTGTTAAATTTGGCGATCTCCTGGTTTGACAGATATTTTTGCTGATTTTTCTTAACTCGGGGATATTTTCTACATTTTATGGAAAATAAAAATATTTATATTAAATGATATGATTTTTATTGCCTAATTTTGTCTTCTCTTATTTTTTTAGTTGAACATAGCGATCTCCTGGTTCTAACTAACATTTTTGCTGATTTTATGGGCACTGTGCTATTTTCTTTATTGTATGAAAGATATTGATCTTTTTATTAAATAATATGATTTTTATAGCTTAAGTTTGTCTTCGATTATGTTTCAGTAGAAGATGTCGATCCCGATTCCAACGGACTTTTTGCGGATTTTTCTGAGCTCCGGGCTATTTTCCACATTTTCAAGAAGATATGAAACGTTTTATTAACTGATATGAATTTTTGGCCTCATTTTAACTTCTCTTAATTTCTGGGTGAAGTTGGCGACTTCCAGTTCCAATGATCATTTTTGTGGATATTTCCGGTTCCAATGATCATTTTTGTAGATATTTCTGAGCTCCGGGATATTTTTCATATTTTCTGGAATATATGGATCATTTTCTTATATGATATTAAAGAAGACAAACTTAGGCCAAAAATGTCTGCTAGAACCGGGAAATCGCCATCTTCAACTAAATGTCTACATTTTTTATTAAGATATAGTTTTCTATTAAATGATATGATCTTCTCGAGACTATTTTCTACATTTTCTGTAAGATATTCTTTTTAATAATGATATTATTTTTCGATTCTAATTTTGTATTCTCTTATTTTTCAATTGAATATGGCGATCTCCTGGTTCCAACGAAAATTTTGCAAATTTTTCTGACCACGACGCTATTTTCTGCATTTTATTATCGGTACAGATATGATATGATTTTTATAGCCTACGTTTATCTTCTGTTATTTTTCACTTGTAGATGGCATCTCCCAGTTTCAATGGACATTTTTGCGGATTTTTCTGAACTGGGGCTATTTTCTTTATTTTCTGAAAGATGTTAATCGTTTTATTAAATTTTATGAATTTTTGACCTAAATTTGTCTTCTCTTATTTTCCAGTTGAAGATGACGATCTTTTTATTAAATAATAAGATTTTTGGCTTAATTTTGTCTTCTCTTATATTCTAGTTGAAGATGGCGATCATCCGATTCCAACGAACATTTTTACAGATTTTGCTGAGCTCCGGCCTATTTTCCATATTTTTGGAAGATATAGATTGTTTTATTAAAGGATATGATATTTTCGCCTAATTTTGTCTTTTCTTATTTTCTACTTGGAGATGGCGATCTCTAGTTTTCTACTGACATTTTTTGCGGAATTTTTTTAGTTTGGGGCTATTTATACATTTTCTGGAAGATATGTTTCTTTTTATTAAACTATATGATTTTTGGCTTAATTTTGTCTTCTCCTGTTTTTTCAGTTGAATATGTCGATTTCCCGGTTCCAACAGACATTTTGGCGGATTTTTCTAACCTTGTGGCAATTTTTCTACATTTTCTAGAAGATATGGATCTTTTTATTAAATGATATGATTTTTTACCTAATTTTGTCTTTTCCTAGTTTTCAGTTGATGTCGATCCCCGGTTCCAATGGACACTTTTGCGGATTTTCTTAGCTCCGAGCTATTTCCTAAATTTTTGGAAGATATGATTTGTTTTATTAACTGATATGATTTTTTGGCCAAATTTTGCATTATCTTATTTTTATGTTGAAGAGTGCGATCTCTCAGTTCCAACAGATACTTTTGCAGATTTCTTTGAGTTCTGTGATATTTTCTACATTTAGTGGAAGACATATATCTTTATATAAAATGATATGATTTACTTACCCTTATTTTTTCTTCTCTTATTATTTATTGAAGAATGTGATCTCCACGTTCCAACATACATTTTTGCAGATTTTTTTGAGCTCGAGGCTATTTTCTACATTTTTTGGACTATATGGAGCTTTTTACTATTTTTATAACCTTAATTTCACTTATCTTATTTTCCTGAGCTCCGGCTTATTTTCTACATTATCTGGAAGATATGAACAGTTTTATTAAATGATATGATATTTTGGTCTACTTTTGTTTCCTCTTATTTTTTAAAAGTTGAAAATTCCGATCTCTCGGTTCCAACTGACATTTTGCAGATTTTTTTGAGCTCGGGGCTATTTTTTGCATTTTCTAGAAGATATGGATCTTTTTATTAAATGATATCATCTTTGGCCTAATTTTGTCTTCTGTTATTTTCTAAGTTGAAGATGGCGATCTCACTGTTCCAACTTACATTTCGTCGATTTTTCTAAGATCAGTGCTATTTTCTACATTTTCTGGAAGATGTGAAAACGATGTAATTTTTTGGTTTAATTTTGCCTTCTCTTATTTTTTTCCCTTGAAGATAGAGATTTTCTGTGGTGCTATTTTCTACATTTTGTGGAAGATATGGGTCAAGAACATTGAATGATATGATTTTTATGTTCTAATTTTGTCTTCTCTTATTTATCTATTGAAAATGGCGATATCTCGGTTCCAACAGACATTTTTTTCGAAATTTTATATGCTCGGTGCTATTTTCTAAATTTTATGGAAGATTGGATATTTTTATTAAAAGATATGATTTTTATCGTCTCAGTTTATCTTCTTTTATTTTTCAGTTAAAGATGGTGTCTCCCAGTTCAAACCGAAATTTTTACGAATTTTTATGAGCTTGGGGCTATTTTCTGCATTTTCTGAAAGATATGGATCATTTGATATGATTTTTTTGCCTAATTTTGGCTTCTCTTATTTTTTTTCGTTGAAGATGTTGATCTCTTGGTTTCAACGGACATTTTTGCGGGTTTTTTGAGCTACGTGCTATTTTCTACATTTTCTGTAGGATATGAATCTTAATAAATGATATGATTTTTATAACCTAACTTTGTCGTCACTTATTTTTCATTTGAGGATGCAATCTCCAGGTTCCAACGGACTTTTTTGAGGATTTTTCTAAGCCCGAGTCTATTTTCTATATTTTCTGAAAGATATGTATTTTTATTAAGTGCCATCATTTTTTGGCCTAATTTTGTCTTCTCTTCTTTTTCGGTGAAGAATGAGATCTTCAGGTTCCAACAGACTTTTTTAGGTTTTTCTAGGCTTGGGGCTATTTTCTACATTTTTTTGTAAAATGTGGATCTTTATATTAAATGATATGATTTTTATAGCCTAATTTTATCTTCTCTTATTTTTCAGTTGAATATGATGATCTCCCGGTTCCAACAGACATTTTGCAGACTTCTCTGAGCTATGGACTATTTTCTATATTTTCTGGAAGATATGGATCTTTTTGCTAAATGATATGATTTTTTGGCCTAATTTTGACTTTCCTTTTTTCAGTTGAAGACGACAATCTCCCGGTTCCAATAGATATTTTTGCAGATTTTTCTGAGCTCCGTGCTATATTCTTCTGAGCTCCGTGCTATATTTTGTCGTTCTCTTATTTTTCAGTTGAACATGGTGATCTCCCGGTTCCAACGGACATTTTTTCAGATTTTCTGAGCTCGGTGTTATTTTCTTTATTTTATGGAAGATATGGATCTATTTATTAAATGATATGATTTTAATAGCTTAAATTTATCTTCTATTATTTTTAAGTTGAAGATGACGATCTCCCAGTTCCAACGGATATTTTGTAGATGTGTTTGAGCTCCCGGCTATTTTCTACATTTTAGGGAAGATATGGATCTTTTTATTAAATGATATGATTTTTATAACCTAAATTTCTTTTCTTTCATTTTCTAGTTGAAGATGTCGACCTTTATTGAATGATATGATTTTTGCCAAAATTTTGTCTTCTCCTATATTTAAGTTAAGATGGCATTCTTTGGGTCCCAAAGGAAATTTTTATGGATTTTTCTTAGCTCAGTGCTATTTTCCACTTTTAAGGGAAGTTATGAAACATTTTATTAAATAATATGATTTTTGGCCTAATTTTGTTTTCTCTTAATTTCCAGTTGAAGTTAGCGATCTCCCGGTTCCAACAGACATTTTTGCGGATTTTTCTGAGCTCCAGCCAATTTTCCACATTTTGGAAGCTATGTTTTATTAAATGATATGATATTTTGGCCTAATTTTGTCTTCTCTTATTTTCCAACTAAAGATTGCGATGTCCCGATTCCAACGGACATAATATTATTTTTGTAGCCTTATTTTGTCTTCTCATCTTTTTAAGTTGAAGATGGCGATATCCCGGTTCCAACGGACATTTTTGACCGATATTTCTGAGCTTGGGACTTTTGCTTCATTTTCTGTAAGATATAGATCTTTTTATTAAATGATATGATTTTAAGCCTAATTTTCTCTTCACTTCTTTTTCAATTGATGATGGTGATCTCCTGGTTCAAACGGACGGATTTTTCTGAACTCGAGACTATTTTCTACATTTTGTTGTAGACATGGATCTTTTTATTAAATGATATGATTTTTATAGCCTACGTTTGTCTTCTCTTATTTGTCACTCAAAGATTTCGGTTTTCTGCTTCCAACGGAAATTTTTGCGGATTTTTCTGACCACGTGTCTATTTTCTGTATTTTCTGGTAGATAGAACGTTTTATTAAATACTATGATTTTTGGTCTGATTTTGTCCTCTCTTAGATTTTTCGTTGATGATGGCAATCGCCCTGTTCCCACGAATATTTTGAGGATTTTCTTATCTCTGGTCTATTTTCTTTATTATCTGGAAGATAACGGTCATCTTACTAAATGATATGATATTTTAGCCTAATTTTGTCTTCTATGTATGTCGTTAAATTTTGCGCTCTCCTGTTTTCGACAGATATTTTTGCAGATTTTTCTGAGCTCGGGGATACTTTCGACATATTATGGAAAGTAAGAATCTTTATATTAAATGATATGATTTTTATTGCCTAATTTTGCCTTCTCTTTTTTCAGTTGAACATAGACATCTACTGATTCTAACAGACATTTTTGCAAATTTTCTGAGCACTGTGCTTTTTTCTTTATTCTATAGAAGATGTGGATTTTTTATTAAATGATAAGATTTTTTGGGGTAATTTTGTCTTTTGTTAGTTTTCAGTTGATGGGGATATCTCATTTCCAACGGACATTTTTGCGGATTTTCTGAGCTCCAGGCTTTTTTTTTAATTTTCTGGAAGATATAGATCGTTTTATTAAATGATATGATTCTTTGGCCTAATTTTGTCTTTTCTTATTTTTAAGTTGAAAAGTGCGATCTCCCGGTTCCAATGGATATTTTTGCGGATCTTTTCGAGTTCGCTGTTATTTTTCTACATTTTCTGGAAGACTTGTATCTTTATATTAAATGATATGATTTTCAAACCCTAATTTTCTCTTCTCTTATTTTTTAATTGAAGATGGTGATCGCCTCGGTCCAACAGAAATTTTTGTAGATTTTTCTGAGCTCGAGGCTATTTTTAACTTTTTCTGGACGATATGGAGATTTTTATTAAATGATATAATTTTTATAACCAAATTTTTGCTTATCTTATTTTTTCAGTTGAAGATGATGATCTCCCCGGTTTCATTGGACATTTAGGGGATTTTTCTGAGCTCCGACCTATTTTCTACATTATCTAGAAGATATGAATAGTTTTCTATTATTTTTAAGTTGAAAATTCTGATCTCCCCGGTTCCAACTGACGTTTTGCCGATTTTTCTGAGCTCGAGGCTATTTTCTTCATTTTCTAGAAGATATGGATCTTTTTATTAAATGAAATTATCATTGGCCTAATTTTGTCTTCTCTTACTTTTAAGTTGAAGATGTCGATATCACTGTTCCAACAGCCTATTTTCCTCCATTTTCTTGAAGATATGGATAGTTTTATTAAATGATATAATTTTTTTGTTTAATTTCATCTTCTCTTATTTTTCTGTTAAAGATAGTGATCTCCTGGTTCCAACTGACATTTTTGCAGATTTTTTGAGCTCCGGCCTATTTTCCAAATTGTATGGAAGATATGAATCGTTTTATTAAATGATATGATTTTTGGCCCAATTTTGTCTTCTCTTATTTTTAAGTTGAAGAGTGCGATCTCCCTGTTCAGACTGACATTTTATGGATTTTTCTGAGCTTGAGGCTATTTTCTACATTTTCTGGACGATATGGAGCTTTTTATTAAATGATATGATTTTTATAACCTAAGTTTCGATTATCTTATTTTTTAGTTTAAGATGACGATCTCCCGATTCCATTTGACATTTTTGCGGATTTTTCTGAGCTCTGGCCTATTTTCTACATTATCTGGAAGATATGAATAGTTTTTAAATGATATGATTTTCTGGCCTAATTTTGTTTTCTCTTATTTTTAAGTTGAAAATTCTGATCTCCCGGTTCCAACTGACATTTTACCGATTTTTCTGAGCTCGGGGCTATTTTCTGCATTTTTGGGAGGATATGGATCTTTTTATTAAATGATATCATCTTTGGCCTTATTTTTTTTCTCTTTTTTAAAGTTGAATATGGCGATCTAACTGTTCCAACTGACATTTTGCTGATTTTTCAGAGATCGGGCTATTTTCTGCATTTCCTGGAAGATATGGATTGTATTATTAAATGATATAATTTTTTGATTTAATTTTGCCTTCTCTTATTATTTTTTCATTGAAGATAGTGATCTCCCTATTCCAATGGACATATTTGCCGATTTTTAAGAGCTCATGGCTATTATCTGCTTTTTCTGTTAGATATGGATCTTTATATTAAATGATATGATTTTTATAACATACTTTGGTCTTCTTTTATTTTTTTTAGTTGTACATGGCGATCTCTCGGTTCCAACGGACTTTTGTCTTCTCTTATTTTCTGTTGAAGATGGTGATCTCTCCGTTCCGACAGACATTTTTTTTCGGATTTCTCTTAGCTCGGTGCTATTTTCTAAATTTTATGGAACATATGGATCTTTTTATTAAATGATATGATTTTATCGCCAAAGTTTATCTTCTCTTATTTTTCAGTTGAAGACGGCGTCTCCGGTTCAGACGGAAATTTTTGCGAATTTTAAGAGCTCGGGGCTATTTACTGCATTTGCTTGAATATATGGTTCGTTCTATTAAATGATATGATTTTTGGCCTTATTTTATCTTCTCTTATTTTTTCGTTGAAGATGGCGATTTCTTGGTTCCAACGGACATTTTTACGGAATTTTTTGAGCTACGTGATATTTTCGACATTGTCTTTAAGATAGGGATCTTAATAAATGATATGATTTTTATTGCTTAATTTTGTCATCGCTTATTTTTTATTTGAGGACGGCGATCATTTTTGCGGATTTTTCTGAGCTCGAGTCTATTTTCTAAATTTTCTAAAAGATATGTATTTTTATTATATAATATGATTTTAGCCTAATTTTGTCTTCTCTTCTTTTTTCAGTTGAAGAAGGCGGTCTCCCAATTCCAATAGAATTTTCTGCTGATTTTTCTAAGCTCGAAACTATTTTCTACATTTTTTGTAAGATATGGATCTTTATATTTTATAGATTGATTATCTACTCTTATTTTCAGTTGAATATGACGCCTTCCAGTTCCAACAGATATTTTACAGACTTCTCTGAGTCCAGACTTTTTTCTACATTTTCTGGAAGATATGAATCTTTTTATTAAATAATATGATTTTTGGCCTAATTTTGTTTTTCCTTTTTTCAATTGAAGATGATGATCTCCGGGTTCATACAGACATTTTTACGGATTTTTCTGAGCTCGGTCTATTTTTTACATTTTTCGTAAGATTTGGACCTTTATATTAAATGATATGATTTTAAAATCCTAATTTTGGCTCGTGTCCTCTCTTATTTTTTTAGTTGTAGATGGCAATCTTCCGGTTCCATCGGATATTTTTGCAAATTCTTCTAAGCTCGGTAATATTTTCTACTTTTTCTGGAAGATATAGGATGTTTTATTAAATGATATGATTTTTATAATCTAAGTTTCTATTCTCTTATTTTTTAGTTGAAGATGGGGATTTCTTGGTTCTAGATGGCGATCTTCCGATTCCATCGGATATGTTTGCAGATTTTTCTGAGCTCGGGAATATTTTCTACTTTTTTGGAAGATATATGATGTTTTATTAAAAGATATGATTTTTATAACCTAAGTTTATATTCTCTTATTTTTCAGTTCAAGATGGGGATTTTCCAGTTCCAACGGATATTTTTGCTGATTTTTCTGAGCTTGGGGCTATTTCCTACATTTCTGAAAGATATTGATCTTTTCATTATATGATATGATTTTTGGCCTAATATTCTATTCTCTTATTTTTCAATTGAGGATGGCGATCTCCTGGTTCTAACGAATATTTTTGCGTATTTTCCTGAGCTCGGCACTATTTTCGACATTTTCTGGAAGTTATGGATCTTTTGTACTGAAATTTTTATGTTTATAGCCTAATTTTGTCTCCTCTTATTTTTTTAGTTGAAGATGGCTGCCTCCCGGTTCCGACAGACATTTTTGCAGATTTTTCTGAGATCGAGTGTATTTTTAATTTTTCTATAGGATATGTATCTTTTTGTTAAATAATATGATTTTCATAACCTAATTTTGTCTTCTCATATTTTCAGTTGAAGATGGGGACCTCCCCGTCCCAACGGACATTTTTGCGAATTTTTCTGACCTCAGGCGTATTTCTACTTTTTTATAAAATGGTACGATTTTTTGGCTTAATTTTGGCTACTCTTATTTTTACATTGAATATGTTGATCTTTCGGTTTAACGAACATTTTTACAGATTTTTTTGAGATTGGGGTTATTTTCTACATTTTCTAGAAGATATGGATCTTTTTATTTAATGATATGATTTTTCTAGCCTAATTTTGTCCTTATTTTTCACTTGAAGATGGCAATCTCCCAGTTCCAACTGACAATTTTGCGTATTTTTCTGACCTCGAGACTATTTTCTGTATTTTCTGAATGACATCGATCGTTTGATTAAATAATATGATAGTTGACCTAATTTTATCTTTTCAATTTTTTCGTTAATGATGGCGATCTCCCAGTTCCTATGGATATTTTTGCCGATTTTTCTAAGCTCTGAGCTATTTTTTGTATTATCTCAAAGATATCGACCATTTTAGTAAATGATATGATTTTTTGCCTGAATTTTGTCTTTTTTGTTAAATTTAGCGATCTCCCTGTTCCAACTGTTATTTTTACGGATTTTTCTGAGCTCGGGGATATTTTCTAAGTTTTATGGAAAATAATAATCTTTGTATTAAATGATATGATTTTTATTGCCAAAATTTTCTTTTCCTATTTTTCAGTTGAACATAGCAATCTCCTAGTTCCAACGGACATTTTTCGAATTTTTTGAGCTCGGTGCTATTTTCTTTATTTTATGAAAGATATGGATCTTTTTATTAAATAATATGATTTTTATTTCTTAAGTTTGTCTTCTATTATGTTTAAGTTGACGATGGTGATCTCCCGGTTCCAACGGACAATTTTTGCAAATTTTTCTAAGGTCGGGACGATTTTCTGCATTTTATAGAAAATATGGATCTTTTTATTAAATAATATGATTTTTGTAACCAATGTTTGTCTTCTCTTATTTTTTCCAATTGAAGATGGCGATCTTTATATTGAATACTATGATTTTTTGGCCTAATTTTGTCTTCTCTTTTAATTTAATTGAAGATGGCATTCTCTCGGTCCCAAATGACATTATTGTGGATTTTTCTGAGCTTCAGGATATTGCCCACATTTTTTGGAAGATATGGATCGTTTATTAAATCATAAAAATTTTGGACTAATTTTGGCTTCTTTTATTTTCCAGTTGAATTTGACGATCTCCCGATTCTAACGGACATTTTTGGGGATATTTATGAGCTCAGGGCTATTTTCCACATTTTCTGGAAGATGTGGATCGTTTTATTAATTGATATCAGAGCAGACAAAATTAGGCCAAAAATGTTTGTTTGAACCAGGAAATCACCATCTTCATCTATAAAAATGTCCATTGTAACCGGGATATTGCCATCGTCAACTGAAAAGATTTTAAAATTTCATTTTCTGAGATTGGTACTATTTTTTCAACATTTTATGAAAGATATGGATCTTTTTATTAAATGACATGATTTTTCTAGCCTAAATTTGTCTTCTCTTCTAGTTGAAGATGGCGATCTCCCAGTTCCAAAGGAAATTTTTACAAATTTTAATCTCCGGCCTATTTTCCACATTTTTGGAAGACATGGATCGTTTTTATTGAATGATATGATATTTTGGCCTAATTTTGACTTCTCCTTATTTCCAATTGAAGATGAAAATCTCTTGATTCCAACAGACTTTTTTGCGGTTTTTTTCTGAGCTCGGGACTGTTTTCCTATATTTTCTCGAAGATATGGATCTTTTTATTATATAAAATGATTTTTACATGCTAATTTTGTCTTCTCTTATTTTTCAGTTGAAGATGGTAATATCTCGGTTCCCAAAGACATTTGTGCTAATATTCTGAGCTCTGGACTAGTTTCTACATTTTCTATAAGATATAGATCTTTTTATTAACTGATAAGAATTTTCTATCCTAATTTTGTCTTCTCTTATTTTTCAATTGAAGATGGCGATCTCCCAGTTCCAACGGAAATTTTTGTTGATTTTTCTGACCTGGATGCTATTTTCTGCATTTTATTACCGTTATGGAATATTTTTATTAAATGATATGATTTATATAGCCTACGTTTATCTTCTCTTATTTTTTCATTTGAAGATGGCGGTCTTCTAGTTCCAACAGACATTTTTACGGATTTTTAAACTCGGTGTTATTTTCTGTATTTTTATAAGATATTGATCGTTTTATTACATGCTATGATTTTTGGCCTAATTTTGTCTTCTGTTATTTTTTTGTTGATGATTGCGATCTCACAGAACCAACGGATATTTTTGCAGATTTTTCTGAGCTATTGGCCTATTTTCTGTATTATCTTGAAGATATCAATCGTTTTATTAAATGATCTGATTTTTTGGCATAATTTTGTCTTCTCTTTCTTCATTAGAGTTGGCGATCTCCCGGTTCTGACGGATATTTTTGTGGATTCTTTCTGAACTCGGGGATATTTTCTACATTTTATGGAAAATAAGAATCTTTATAATAAACGATATGATTTTTATTGCCAATTTTTGTCTGCTCGTATTTTTCAGTTGAACATGGCGATCTCCTGTTTACAACTGAAATTTTTTCGGATTTTCTGAGTTCG
>CM061133.1:119609990-119631115 GCA_030789695.1 Scilla litardierei
TCATTTAATAAAAAGATCTATATCTTACAGAAAATGAAGCAAAAGTCCCAAGCTCAGAAATATCGGTCAAAAATGTCCGTTGGAACCGGGATATCGCCATCTTCAACTTAAAAATATGAGAAGACAAAATAAGGCTACAAAAATAATATTATGTCCGTTGGAATCGGGACATCGCAATCTTCAGTTGGAAAATAAGAGAAGACAAAATTAGGCCAAAATATCATAACATTTAATAAAACATAGCTTCCAAAATGTGGAAAATTGGCTGGAGCTCAGAAAAATCCGCAAAAATGTCTGTTGGAACCGGGAGATCGCCAACTTCAACTGGAAATTAAGAGAAAACAAAATTAGGCCAAAAATCATATTATTTAATAAAACGTTTCATAACTTCCCTTAAAAGTGGAAAATAGCACTGAGCTAAGAAAAATCCATAAAAATTTCCTTTGGGACCCAAAGAATGCCATCTTAACTTAAATATAGGAGAAGACAAAATTTTGGCAAAAATCATATCATTCAATAAAGGTCGACATCTTCAACTAGAAAATGAAAGAAAAGAAATTTAGGTTATAAAAATCATATCATTTAATAAAAAGATCCATATCTTCCATAAAATGTAGAAAATAGCCAGGAGCTCAAACACATCTACAAAATATCCGTTGGAACTGGGAGATCGTCATCTTCAACTTAAAAATAATAGAAGATAAATTTAAGCTATTAAAATCATATCATTTAATAAATAGATCCATATCTTCCATAAAATAAAGAAAATAACACCGAGCTCAGAAAATCTGAAAAAATGTCCCGTTGGAACCGGGAGATCACCATGTTCAACTGAAAAATAAGAGAAAGACAAAATATAGCACGGAGCTCAGAAAAATATAGCACGGAGCTCAGAAAAATCTGCAAAAATATATATTGGAACCGGGAGATTGTCGTCTTCAACTGAAAAAAGGAAAGTCAAAATTAGGCCAAAAATCATATCATTTAGCAAAAAGATCCATATCTTCCAGAAAATATAGAAAATAGTCCATAGCTCAGAGAAGTCTGCAAAATGTCTGTTGGAACCGGGAGATCATCATATTCAACTGAAAAATAAGAGAAGATAAAATTAGGCTATAAAAATCATATCATTTAATATAAAGATCCACATTTTACAAAAAAATGTAGAAAATAGCCCCAAGCCTAGAAAAACCTAAAAAAGTCTGTTGGAACCGGAAGATCGCATTCTTCACCGAAAAAGAAGAGAAGACAAAATTAGGCCAAAAAATGATGGCACTTAATAAAAATACATATCTTTCAGAAAATATAGAAAATAGACTCGGGCTTAGAAAATTCCTCAAAAAAGTCCGTTGGAACCTGGAGATTGCATCCTCAAATGAAAAATAAGTGACGACAAAGTTAGGTTATAAAAATCATATCATTTATCCATATCCTACAGAAAATGTAGAAAATAGCACGTAGCTCAAAAAACCCGCAAAAATGGTCCGTTGAAAACAAGAGATCAACATCTTCAACGAAAAAAAAATAAGAGAAGCCAAAATTAGGCAAAAAAATCATATCAAATGATCCATATCTTTCAGAAAAATGCAGAAAATAGCCCCAATCTCATAAAAATTCGTAAAAATTTCGGTTTGAACTGGGAGACACCATCTTTAATTGAAAAATAAAAGAAGATAAACTGAGACGATAAAAATCATATATTTTAATAAAAATATCCAATCTTCCATAAAATTTAGAAAATAGCACCGAGCATATAAAATTTCGAAAAAAATGTCTGTTGGAACCGAGATATCGCCATTTTCAATAGATAAATAAGAGAAGACAAAATTAGAACATAAAAATCATATCATTCAATGTTCTTGACCCATATCTTCCACAAAATGTAGAAAATAGCACCACAGAAAATCTCTATCTTCAAGGGAAAAAAATAAGAGAAGGCAAAATTAAACCAAAAAATTACATCGTTTTCACATCTTCCAGAAAATGTAGAAAATAGCACTGATCTTAGAAAAATCAGCGAAATGTAAGTTGGAACAGTGAGATCGCCATCTTCAACTTAGAAAATAACAGAAGACAAAATTAGGCCAAAGATGATATCATTTAATAAAAAAATCCATATCTTCTAGAAAATGCAGAAAATAGCCCCGAGCTCAAAAAAATCTGCAAAATGTTAGTTGGAACCGAGAGATCGGAATTTTCAACTTTAAAAAAATAAGAGGAAACAAAAGTAGACCAAAATATCATATCATTTTATAAAACTGTTCATATCTTCCAGATAATGTAGAAAATAAGCCGGAGCTCAGGAAAATAAGATAAGTGAAATTAAGGTTATAAAAATAGTAAAAAGCTCCATATCGTCCAAAAAATGTAGAAAATAGCCTCGAGCTCAAAAAATCTGCAAAAATGTATGTTGGAACGTGGAGATCGCATTCTTCAATAAATAATAAGAGAAGAAAAAATAAGGGTAAGTAAATCATATCATTTTATATAAAGATATATGTCTTCCACTAAATGTAGAAAATATCACAGAACTCAAAGAAATCTGCAAAAGTATCTGTTGGAACTGAGAGATCGCACTCTTCAACATAAAAAATAAGATAATGCAAAATTTGGCCAAAAAATCATATCAGTTAATAAACAAATCATATCATCCAAAAATTTAGGAAATAGCTCGGAGCTAAGAAAATCCGTAAAGTGTCCATTGGAACCGGGGATCGACATCAACTGAAACTAGGAAAAGACAAAATTAGGTAAAAAAATCATATCATTTAATAAAAAGATCCATATCTTCTAGAAAATGTAGAAAAATTGCCACAAGTTTAGAAAAATCCGCCAAAATGTCTGTTGGAACCGGGAAATCGACATATTCAACTGAAAAACAGGAGAAGACAAAATTAAGCCAAAAATCATATAGTTTAATAAAAAGAAACATATCTTCCAGAAAATGTAGAAATAGCCCAAACTAAAAAAATTCCGCAAAAAATGTCCGTAGAAAACTAGAGATCGCCATCTCCAAGTAGAAAATAAGAAAAGACAAAATTAGGCGAAAATATCATATCCTTTAATAAAACAATCTATATCTTCCAAAAATATGGAAAATAGGCCGGAGCTCAGCAAAATCTGCAAAAATGTTCGTTGGAATCGGATGATCGCCATCTTCAACTAGAATATAAGAGAAGACAAAATTAAGCCAAAAATCTTATCATTTAATAAAAAGATCGTCATCTTCAACTGGAAAATAAGAGAAGACAAATTTAGGTCAAAAATTCATAAAATTTAATAAAACGATTAACATCTTTCAGAAAATACAGAAAATAGCCCCAGTTCAGAAAAATCCGCAAAAATGTCCATTGAAACTGGGAGATGCCATCTTCAAGTGAAAAATAACAGAAGATAAACGTAGGCTATAAAAATCATATCATATCTGTATCGATAATAAAATGCAGAAAATAGCGTCGTGGTCAGAAAAATTTGCAAAATTTTCGTTGGAACCAGGAGATCGCCATCTTCAATTGAAAAATAAGAGAATACAAAATTAGAATCGAAAAATAATATCATTATTAAAAAGAATATCTTACAGAAAATGTAGAAACTAGTCTCGAGAAGATCATATCATTTAATAGAAAACTATATCTTAATAAAAAATGTAGTTCTATATCTTAATAAAAAGCATATCATTTAATAAAAAGATCGTCTTCTTCAACTGAAAAATAAGAGAAGACAAATTTAGGATAGAAAATCATATCAATTGATAAAAAGATACATATTTTGATAAAATGTATAAAGAAGCACCAAGCTCAGAAAATGATATATAAAAATCTTTTCAGTTGAAGATGGCGATATCCCGGTTATAACGTACATTTTTATAAATAAAGATGGCGATTTCCATGTTTCGAATTTTGTCTTCTCTAATCTTTCAGTTGAAGATGGCAATTTCCCGGTTCTAGCAGACATTTTTGGCCTAAGTTTGTCTTCTTTAATATCATATAAGAAAATGATCCATATATTCCAGAAAATATGAAAAATATCCCGGAGCTCAGAAATATCTACAAAAATGATCATTGGAATCGGAAATATCCACAAAAATGATCATTGGAACCGGAAGTCACCAACTTCACCCAGAAATTAAGAGAAGTTAAAATGAGGCCAAAAAATCATATCAGTTAATAAAACGTTTCATATCTTCTTGAAAATGTGGAAAATAGCCCGGAGCTCAGAAAAATCCGCAAAAAGTCCGTTGGAATCGGGATCGACATCTTCTACTGATACATAATCGAAGACAAACTTAAGCTATAAAAATCATATTATTTAATAAAAAGATCAATATCTTTCATACAATAAAGAAAATAGCACAGTGCCCAGAAAATCAGCAAAAATGTTAGTTAGAACCAGGAGATCGCTATGTTCAACTAAAAAAAATAAGAGAAGACAAAATTAGGCAATAAAAATCATATCATTTAATATAAAGATTTTTATTTTCCATAAAATGTAGAAAATATCCCCGAGTTAAGAAAAATCAGCAAAAATATCTGTCAAACCAGGAGATCGCCAAATTTAACAAAAAAGAGAAGACAAAATTCGGCCAAAAATCATATCATTTAATAAAACGATCGACGTCTTCCAGATAATACAGAAAATAGGCCTTAGCTTAAAAAAATCCGCAAAAATATTTTTGGTTCCGGGTGTTTGCCATCATCAATGAAAAAATAAGAGAAGACAAAATTAGGTCAAAAAATCATTACATTAATTAAAAGATCGATATCTTCCAAAGAATACAGAAAATAGCCCCGAGTTCAAAAAAATCTGCAAAAATGTCCATTGGATCTGGGAGACATCCGTCTTCAAAGTGAAAAATAAGAGAAGATAAACGTAGGCAATAAAAATCATATCATTTAAAAAATATCCATATCAACGATAAAACGGAAAAAATAGCACCGAGGTCAGAAAAATTCGTCAAATTTTCCATTGGAACCGGGATATTGCCATCTTCAATTGAAAAATAAGAGAAGACAAAATTAGAGTAGAAAGTCAATTCATTTAATAAAAAGATATATATCTTACAGAAAATGTAGAAACTAGTTTCGAGCTCAGAAATATCGGCAAAAAGGTCTGTTGGAACCATTTTTGCCTACAATAAGAGAAGAGAAACTTCGGTTAAAAATCAGGAAAAATATCTGTTGGAATCGGGAGATCGCCATCTTCAACTGAAAAATAAAAGAAGAGAAACTTTGGTTAAAAATCATTTCCTTTAATAAAACATCCATATCTTCCAGAAAATGTAGAAAATAATCCCGAGCTCAGATAAATCTTCAACAATATCCGATGGAACCGGGAGATCGCCATCTAAAACTATAAAAATATGAGAAGTTAAAATTGTGATTTAAAAATCATATCATTTAATATAAAGATCCATATCTTACAGAAAATGTAAAATATAGCGAGGAACTCAGAAAAATCTGTAAAATGTCTGTTGGAACCGGAACATCTCGTCTTCAACTGAAAACAGAAAAGACAAAATTAGGCTAAAAATCAAATCATTTAACAAAAGATCCATATCTTCCAGAAAATATAGAAAATAGTCCGTATCTCAAAGAAGTCCGCAAAAAAGTCCATTGGAACCGGGAGATCGTCATATTCAACTGAAAAATAAGAGAAGATAATATTAGGCTATAAAATCATATTATTTAATATAAAGATCCATATCTTATAGAAAATGTAGAAAATAGCTCCAGGCTTAGAAAAAACCTCAAAATAGTCTGTTGGAACCGGGAGATCGCCTTCTTTCGACCAAAAAAGAAGAGAAGACAAAATTAGGCACAAAATTCATTTAATAAAAAGATCTATATCTTACAGAAAATGTAGAAGAATTAGTTTCGAGCTCAGAAATATCGGCAAAAATGTCTGTAAGAACCAGGATATTGCCATCTTCAACTGAAAAATAAGAGAAGACAAAATTAGCCTACAAAAATCATATAATGTAATAAAAAGATCCATATCTTCGAGAAAATGTAGAAAATATCCCCGAGCTCAAAAAAATCTGCAAAAATGTCCGTTGGAACCAGAAGATCGCCATCTTCAACTGAAAAGTAAGAGGAGACAAAATTATTCGAAAATATCATATCATTTAATAAAAAAATCCATGTCTTCCAAAAATTTAGAAAATAGGCTAGATTTCAGAAAATCCGCAAAAATTTCCATTGGAACCAGGAGATCGCCATCTTCAATTGGAAAATAAGGGAAGATAAATTTAGGCTAGAAAAATCATATCATTTAATTAAAATATCCATATCTTTCATAAAATATAGAAATTAGCACCAATCTCAGAAAATGATATACAAAAAGCTTTTTGGCTGAAGATGGCGACATCCCTGTTAGAATGGACATTTTTATAGATGAAGATGGTGATTTCATGTTTTAGAATTTTTTCTTATCTTATATTACTGTTAAAGATGGCGATTTTCCGGTTCCAACAGACATTTTTTGGCCTAATTTTGTTTTCTTCAATATCATTTAATAAATTGATCCATATCTTTCGTAAAATGTGGAAAAAGCCTGGAGCTCAGAAATATCTGCAAAAATGGACGTTGGAACCGGAAGATCGCCAACTTCAACTAGAAAAATAAGTGAAGACAAAATTAGTCCAAAAAATCATATCATTTAATAAAGCGATCCATATCTTCTAGAAAATGTGTAAAATAGCATGGAGCTCAGAAAAATGCGAGAAAATGTCCTTTGGGACTGAGAGAATACCATCTTCAACTAAAATATGAGAGAAGACAAAATTTGGCCAAAAATCATAAAATTCAAAATAAAGATCGCCAGCTTCAATTGGGAAAATAAGAGAAGACAAACTTTGGTTATGACAATCATTTAATTTAATAAAAAGATGCATATCTTACATAAAATGTAGAAATAGCCCTGAGCTCAGAAAAATCCGCAAAAATATAAGTTGGAACACCGAGAGATCGCATCTTCAAATTCAAAATAATAGAAAACAAACTTACGGAATAAAAATCATATCATTTAATAAAAAGATCACAATCTTCCATAAAATAAAGAAAATAGCTCCATGCTTAGAAAATCCAAAAAAATGTCTGTTGGAACTAGGAGATCGCTATGTTCAATTTAAAATAAGAGAAGCCAAAATTTGGCAATAAAAATCATATCAATTAATATAAAGATTTTATTTTTCATCCCCGAGATCAGAAAAACTGCAAAAATATCTGTCGAAACAGGGAGATCACTAAATTTTACAAAAAAGAAAATAAAATTCGGCCAAAAAATCATATCATTTAATAAACAGGTCGATATCTTTCAGATTTATACAAAATAGCCCAGAGCTCAGAAAAAATCAGCAAAAATATTTGTTAGAACCGAGAGATCGCTAAATTTAACAAAAAAAGAAAACAAATTTCGGCCAAAAAATTCATTTAATAAAACGGTCGATATCTTCTAGATAATACGGAAAATAGCACAGATCTCAGAAAAATGTGCAAAAATATCTGTTGGAACCAGGAGATCGCCATCATCAAAGAAAAATAATATGAGAAGATAAAATTGGCCAAAAATCATTTCATTTAATAAAACAACCGTTATCTTTCAGAAAATACAGAAAATAGCCCCTAGATCAGAAAAATTCGCAAAAATGTCTGTTGGAATTTTGAGACCGCAATCTTCAAGTGAAAATTAGAGAAGACAAAATTAGGGTAGAAAAATCCAATCAGTTAATAAAAAGATCCATACTTTCTAGAAAATGTTGAAAATAGCCCCAAGCTGAGAAAAATTAGCAAAAATTTGCGTTAGAACTGAAAGATAGCCATATTCAACAGAAAAATAAGCGTAGAAAAAATTAAGCCAAAAAAATCATATCATTTAATTAAAAGATACATATCTTCCACAAAAAATAGAAATAGGCCCGAGGTCAGGAAAATCCGCAACAAATTCATTTGGTATGGGAAGATCGCCATCTACAACTGAAAAATAAGAGAAGACAAAATTAGGCTATAAGAATCATATCATTTAATAATAAGATCCATATCCTATAGAAAATGTAAAAATACACTCGATCTCAGAAAAATCTGCAAAAATGTCCGTTGGAACAGGTAGGTCACTATATTCAACAGAAAAATAAGAGGAAACAAAATTAGGCTATAAAACTAATATAGTTCAATACAAAAGATCCAAATCTTCCAGAAAATGCAAAAAATAGTTCTATCTCAGGAAAAATACGTAATAATGTCCATTGGAACCAAGAGATCGCCATCTTCAACTGAAAAATAAGAGAATCGAAAATTAGACCAAAAATCCTATCATTTAATAAATAGATCAATATCTTTAAGAAAATTTAGGAAATAGCCCCGAGCTCAGAAAAATCAGCAAAAATATCTGTTGGAACCGGGAGATCGCCATCTTCAACTGAAAAATAAGAGAAGAGAAATTAGGTTATAAAAATCCTATCATTTCATAAACATCCATATCTTCTCATAAATATAGAAAATAATCCCGAGCTCAGGAAAAACTGCAGCAATATCCGATGGAACCGGTAGATCACCATCTACAACTGAAAAATAAGAGAAGACAAAATTAGGATTTAAAAATCATATTGTTTAATATAAAGATCCAAATCTTTCAGAAAATGTAAAATAGAGCGCCGAGCTTAGAAAAATCCGCAAAAAAGTCCTGTCGGAACCAGGAGATAGCGTCTTCAAATAAAAAAGGAAATACAAAAATATGCCAAAAATCATAACATTTAACAAAAAGATCCATATCTTCCAGAAAGTATAGAAAATAGTCTGGAGCACAGAGAAGTCCACCAAATGTTCGTTGGAACCGGGAGATCATCATATTCAACTGAAAAATAAAAGAAGATAAAATTAGGCTATAAAAATCATATCATTTAATATAAAGATCCATATCTTAAAAATAGCCCCGAGCTTAGAAAAATCTTCAAAAAAGTCTGTTGGAACCGGAGATTGCCTTCTTCAACGGAAAAAGAAGAGAAGACAAAATTAGGCTAAAAATCATATCATTTAATAAAAAATACTTATCTTTTAGAAAATGTAGAAAATAGACTCGAGCTCAGAAAAATCTGCAAAAAAGTCCGTATGAACCTGGAGGTTGCCATCCTCAAATGAAAAATAAGTGATGCCAAAATTAGGTTATAACAATCATATCATTCATAAAGATCTATATCCTACAGAAAATTTAGAAAATAGCTCTAGCTCAAAAATACACAAAAATGTCTGTTGGAACCAAGAGATCACCATCTTCTACGAAAAAAGATAAGCCAAAATTAGGCAAAACGTCATATCAAACGATCTGTATCTTCCAGAAAATGCAGAAAATAGCCCCGTGCTCATAAAAATTTGCAAATATTTCTGTTTGAACCGGGAGACACCATCTTCAACTAAAAATAAGAGAAGATAAACTGTGACGATAAAAATCATATCATTTAATAAAAAGATCCATATCTTTTATAAAATTTAGAAAATAGCTCCGAGCATAGAAAAATCCGAAAAAATGTTTGTTGAACTGAGAGATCGCTATTTTCAATAGAAAAATAAGAGAAGACAAAATTAGAACCTAAAAATCATATTATTTAGACCCATAACTTCCATAAAATGTATAAAGTAGCGCCAAGCTCACAAAAATCTGCAAAAATATCTGTTGGAACCGTGAGATCGCCATGTTATACTAAAAAAAATAAGAGAAGACATAATTATGCTATAAAAATCATATCATTAAATTTAAAAATTCTTATCTTACAGAAAATGAGGAAAATAGCTCGGAGATCATAAAAATCCACAAAAATGTCCTTTGGAACCATGAGATCACTATCTTTAAAGAAAAAAATAAGAGAAGACAAAACTAAACCAAAAAAATAATTCCATTTAATAAAACAATCCATATCTTCCAAAAATACAGAAAATAGCCACGATTTCAGAAAAATAGGCAAAATGTCAGTTGGAACCGTGAGATCGGTATCTTCAACTTAAAAATATGAGAAGACAAAATTTGGCCAAAGATGATATCATTTAATAAAAAGATCGATATCTTCCCAAAAATGCCCCGAGCTCAGAAAAATCGGTAAAACGTCAGTTGGAACCGGGAGATTGAAATTTTCAACTTAAAAAATAGGAAAAAAATTTGGCCAAAAAATCATAAGATTTAAAAAAACGATCGATTTCTTGCAGAAAATGGCCTCGAGTTCAAAAAAAATTCGCAAAAATGTCCATTGGAATTAGGAGACCGACATCTTCAAGAGAAAAATAAGAGAAGATAAACGTAGATTACAAAAATCATATCATTTAAAAAATATCCATATCGACAATAAAACACACAAAATAGCATCGAGGTCAGAAAAATTGGCAAAAGTTTCTGTTGGAACCAGGAGATTGCCATTTTCAATTGAAAAATAAGAGAAAACAAAATTAGGATAGAAAAATCATATCATTTAATAAAAAGATCTATATCTTACGGAAAATATAGAAAATAGTCTTGAGCTCAGAAATATAGGCAAATGTCCGTTGGAATGAAGAGATCGCCAACTTCAACTAGAAAATAATAGAAGATAAAATTAGGCTTAAAATCATATCATTTAATAAAACGATCTATATCTTCCAGAAAATGTGGAAAATAGCACGGAGCTCAAAAAAATCCATAAAAATGTCCTTTGGGATCGAGAGAATGCCATCTTCAACTAAAATTTAAGAGAAGACAAAATTAGGCCAAAAAATCATATCATTCAATATAAAGATCGCCATCTTCAATTGTAAAAATAAGAGAAGACAAACTTTGGTTATAAAAATCATATCATTTAATAAAAAGATCCTTATCTTTCAAAAAAAGGTAGAAATAGCCCTAAGCACAGAAAAATCCGCAAAAATGTAAGTTAGAACACCGGGAGATCGAATCTTCAACTTAAAAATAATAGAAGACAAACTTAATCTATAAAAATCATATCATTTAATATAAAGATCCATATCTTCTATAATATAAAGATCCATATCTTCTATAAAATAAATAAAATAGCACCGAGCTCAGAAAATCTGAAAAACTGTCCATTGAAACCGGGAGATCGCTATGTTCAACTGAAAAATAAGAGAAGATAAAATTTGACAATAAAAATCATATTATTTAATATAAATATTCTTATTTTTCATATAATGTAGAAAATATCCCCGAGCTCAGAAAATTACGCAAAGTTATCTGTCGGAACAGTAAGATCGATAAATTTAACAAAAAAAGAAAACAAAATTCGGCCAAAAATATAATAAACAGGTTGATATCTTCTAGATAATAAGAAAATAGCCCAGAGCTCAGAAAAATCAGCAAAAATATCCGTTGGAACAGAGAGATCGCTAAATTTAACAAAAAAGAAAACAAAATTCGGCCAAAAATCATATCATTTAATAAAATAGTCGTTATCTTCCAGAAAATACAGAAAATAGCACAGGGCTCTGAAAAATGCAAAATAATTTCCGTTGGAATCGAAAGATCACTCTCATCAACGAAAAAATATGAGAAGATAAAATGAGGCCAAAAATCATATCATTTAATAAAACGACCGATATCTTTTAGAAAATACAAAAAAGCCTCGAGGTCAGAAAAATTTGCAAAAATGTCAGTTGGAACTAAGAGAATGCCATCTTCAAGTGAAAAATAAGAGAAGACAAAATTAGGCTAGCAATATCATATCATTTAATAAAAAGAACCATAATTTTTAGAAAATGTAGAAAATAGCCTCAAGCTTAGAAAAATCTAGAAAAATTTCTGTTGGAACCGAAAGATAGCCATATTCAACAGAAAAATAAGACTAGACAAAATTAAGCCAAAAACATATCATTTAATTAAACGATACATATCTTCTACAAAGAATAGAAATAGGCCCGAGGTCAGGAAAATCCGCAACAGTGTCTGTTGGTACGAGAAGATCGCCATCTTCAACCGAAAAATAAGAGAAGACAAAATTAGGCTATAAAAATCATATCATTTAATAATAAGATCCATATCATATAGAAAATGTTAAAATACACTCGATCTCAGAAAATATGCAAAAATATCTGTTGGAACCGGGAGGTCACCATCTTCAACTGAAAAGTAAGAGTAGACAAAATTAGGCTATAAAATAATTTATTTCAATACAATAGATCCAAATCTTCCAAAAAAATGCAGAAAATAGTTCTGAGATCAGGAAAAATACGCAAAAATGTCCATTGGAACCGGGAGATCGTCATCTTCAATTGAAAAAAAAATAAGAGAATAAAAAATTAGGACAAAATCCTATCATTTAATTAAAAGATCAATACTTTCAGAAAATTTAGGAAATTACCCCGAGCTCAGAAAATCAGCAAAAATATCCGTTGGAATCGGGAGATCGCCATCTTCAACTGAAAAATAAGAGAAGAGAAACTTCGGTTAAAAAATCATATCCTTTAATAAAACATCCATATCTTCCAGAAAATGTAGAAAATAATCCCGAGTTCAGATAAATCTTCAACAATATCCGATGGAACCGGGAGATCGCTATCTACAACTATAAAATAAGAGAAGACAAAATTGCGATTTAAAAATCATATCATTTAATATAAAGATCCACATCTTACAGATAATGTAAAATATAGCGACGAGCTTAGAAAAATCTGTAAAAATGTCTGTTGGAACCAGGAGGTCGCCGCCTTCAACTGAAAAAAGGAAAGACAAAATTAGGCTAAAAATCAAATCATTTAAGAAAAGATCCATATCTTCCAGAAAATATAGAAAATAGTCCGTATCTCATGTTGGCTTGTTTTGTGTATTACTCTGTTCTTCGTTCAATGTTAAGTCTTGCTTTCTCATGAATCTGTTTGACAAAGTCAGCCTTCTTTTTGCCATCTAAATTAACACGCTTAGTCAAAAGTAAAGGAGATAAATCCAGTGGAGTTAAAGGATTAAATCCATATACAATTTCAAATTCTGAAAATTTAGTAGCAGAATGAACAGCTCTGTTGTAAGAAAACTCAACATATGGTGAACAGTCTTCCCATGTTTTGATGTTCTTTTTAATGATTGCGCCCTTAACAAGGTAGACAAAGTCATATTCACTACTTCGGTTTGACCATCAGTTTGTTGGTGACAAGTAGTAGAAAACAATAGCTTAGTACCTAACTTACACCACAAAGTTTTTCAAAAATAGCTCAGGAACTTAGCATCTCGATCTGAAACAATTGTTGTTGGCATGCCATGTAATCTCATAATCTCCCTAAAGAACAAATCAGCAATATGTGAGGCATCATCCGTTCTATGACATGGAATAAAGTGTGCCATCTTAGAAAATCTATCCACAATCACAAAAATTGAGTCGATTCCTCGTTTAGTCCTAGGCAATCCAAACACAAAATCCATTGAAATATCGATCCAAGGCTCACTAGGAATTGGTAAAGGGGTATACAAACCGTTGGGCTGAACTCTAGATTTGGCTTGCCTACATGTGGCGCATCTCCCACAAATTCTCTCAACATCTCTTTTCATGTGTGGCCAATAGAAGTGTTCTTGCAAAATAGCTAATGTTTTTCCAACTCCAAAATGTCCCAGTAATCCCCCACCATAAGATTCCTTCACTAACAACTCTCTCAATGAACTATTAGGCACACATAGCTTATTCTCTCGTAACAGGAACCCATTATGTTTAAAGAACTTACCATAAGGGGTTTTCTCACAAGCACGGTATACCTCACAAAATTCACGGTCATCAGCATATAAATTTTTAATGCACTCATACCCAAGCAATTTTGCTTTAAATGTAGAAAGTAATGCATACCTGCGAGAAAGTACATTAGAGACCACTTTCTCCTTACCAGATAACGTATGGAAACATTTCGATGAACCCCACCCAACGAGCGTGCCTTTTGTTCAGCTTGTGTTGTCCCTTCAAGTGTTTCAAGGACTCATGATCTGTGTGAATCACGAACTCCTTTGACCATAGGTAGTGATGACATGTCTCTAAAGCTCGAACCAATACATACAACTCCTTATCATACGTTGGGTAATTTAAAGCTGCCCCGCTTAGTTTTTTGCTGAAATAAGCAATTGGTCGTCCTTCTTGCATAAAAACTGTGCCTATGCCAATTCCTGAAGCATCACATTCAATCTCAAACGTTTTTAAAATGTTAGGTAAAGACAATAAAGGAGAGTTGTTCAACTTCTCTTTGATTAGCTGAATTGCCACCCCTTGTTCTTGTCCCCATCTAAATCCAACGTTCTTCTTGATCACTTCAGTAAGTGGTGCGGCTATGCTACTAAAGTCCTTCACGAACCGCTTGTAAAAACTAGTAAGCCCATGAAAACTACGAACATTACCTACACTTGTGTGACTTGTCCACTCTTGTATTGCACGTATATTCTCTTCATCAACCTATATACCGTGTGCACTAACAACAAATCCCAGAAATACAAGCTTATCTGTGCAAAAAGTACACTTCTTCATGTTAGCAAATAACTTTTCTTTTCTAAGAACATTTAAAACAAATTTCAAATGTACTAAATGATCATCCAAGTTTTTGCTATAAATGAGCATATCATCAAAGTAAACAACAAATCTACCTATAAATACACGCAAAACATAATTCATAAGTCTCACAAAAGTGCTCGGAGCATTAGTTAAACCAAAAAGCATAACTAACCATTCATATAAACCATATGTTGTTTTAAAAGCAGGCTTCCATTCATCTCCATCTTTCATTCTAATCTGATGATAATCACTTTTTAAATCAATTTTAGAAAACACACAAGAACCATGCAGCTCATCTAACATATCATGTAGGTGAGGAATATGATGATGATACTTGATCGTTATGTTGTTGATGGCTCGGTAATCAACGCACATACTCCACGTCCCATCCTTCTTAGGCATAAGTAAAATTGGAATAGCGCATGGGCTCATGCTTTCCCTCACATACCATTTCTCCAACAACTCATTTACCTGTCGTTGAAGTTCCTTTGTCTCCTCGGGATTGCTCCTATGGGCTGGTCGGTTTGAAATCACCGCACCGGGAACAAAATCAATCTGATGTTCAATCCCTCGGATTGGAGGTAACCCATGTGGTATTTCTTCAAGAAAAACATCCACATATTCCTGCAAAAGAGAAACAACAGAACTAGGCAAAGTAAGGTCAAGTTGGTTAGTATTTAAAAATGCCTATTTGTACAAAAGTACAATCATCGGCTGATTTGAAAACATTGCTCTTTAACTTCACTCATTTTTGCATAGAAATTCTTTTGTTTTCTCTCTGATTTTCTCTCAATGGCCGAATTTTGATTTTCTTTTTCTCTCTCATTTTTCCCGGCCTCTATCTAATTTTCATTCTTTTTCTTTTGTTCACTCTCTTTATTTTGGTCACTCTTTTTCTTTTGATCACTCTCTTTTTGCAATCTCACTTGATCCTCATAAACTTGATGTGGTGTCAATGGTACAAGAGTGATTTGTCATTGATTAAGTACAAAGGAGTATTTGTTCGTAAAGCCATCATGCTTCACACGCCTATCAAACTGCCATGGACGTCCTAGCAACAAGTGTCCCGCTTGCATTGGTACTACATCACATAATACTTCATCTTCATATTTACCAATCCGGAATGCAACTAACGCGTGCTTATTCACCCTTACTTTACCACTATCATTTAACCATTGCAACTTGTATGGTCTAGGATGCTTTAATATGGACTGTCTCAATTTATTCACCATTGTTTTACTTGTAACATTAGTACAACTACCACCATCAATTATCATACTACATACCTTGTCTTTGATGTAGCACCTGGTGTGAAAGATGTTCTCCCGTGCACTTCTTCAACTCATTTTGCTTGTATGCTTAATGATCTCCTTGCCACCAATGTCAAAGCATCAGGGGCTAGATATTCCTCCTCGAGTTCATCCTCTAATGGTGGCATGTCATGGTCAGAATCATTATTGTAGGCGAAAATTTCACCATTGTCTTGTAACACCATGACCTGTCTATTTGGGTATTGACTTGCCATATGTCCCATGCCTTGACATTTAAAACATTTACTGTCACGATTTCTAAAGGTTGAAGGGTCAGATTTACGTTGAGAAATGTGACAGATATTCTCAGACTTAGGCTCAGGTTTGGGCATTTGTGGCTTGTCCATCTTCTTTGTATAACTCGGTTTCCAAGATGTAGAACCAGAGTTATGGGCTGTACTTGATCCACCCCTCCTCTTGAGTTGTTTCTCCACTTTGATGGCCATGTGCACCATGTCTTCCAACTCCACATAATGCTGCATCTTTACCTTATCATGGATTTCCCGATTTAATCCATGTAAGAACCTAGCCATTGTAGTCTCTATATCTTCCTCTACATTAGCCCAGATCATAGCAATCTCCATCTCCTTATAGTAATCTTCTACGCTGTGACTTCCTTGCATATGACCTTGAAGCTTATTGTCTATCTCTCGATAGTAGTAACTAGGAACAAACCGCTTTCTCATTACTGCTTTCAACTCCTTCCACGTCTCTATTGGTCGTTCTCTATTTCTTCTCCAGTTTGTAACAAGCTGCTCCCACCAAGTAATAGCATAGTCAGAAAATTCAATCACAGCTAATCTTACCTTCTTTGCTTCAGAATAGTTGTGGCAGTATAAATATGAACTCCATCTTCTTCTCCCACTCAAGATATGCTTCAGGATCAGTTTTACCTTGAAATGAAGGAATCTTCATCTTAATACCACCCAAGTTGTTATCTTCCCTATTTCTAGCTTCTCTAAACAGTCCTCCACGTCTCCTATGATTAACAACTGAATATCGATCTTCATCTTCATCAAAACCAGTCCCATAAGACTCATCATCTTCACCATTCACTGCCCTCGACTGAACTCTTTCCTTTCTATGCATGTTAGGAGCATTTTATGGCTGCTCACTAAGTTTATCCTCCATCTTATATAGCTGTTCATGAACTTGCTCGAGCTCCAACTTCATCATACGCTTCATCTCACTCATTATGGCCTCCACTAGCAATTTCAGATCAAGCAAATCTGTGGTAGCACTATTGCGAGACATGTTTCCTGCAAAACAAAGTTAGAAAAAAAGGACCGCACAATTCTCTCCCTTACGTGTTTACACTCAAGAATGTGAGTCACTCTACGCTCGTGTTTTCACTCAAAATTTGTCGCCTCTAACCCTCTATTGTTCTCACCACTCTTACTTCTCTCACTCTGTAATTTCTCTTTCAGTTCTTTTGAAACTAAAACAAACAATACACAGAATTTCTAATAATAATTCACTAAGAAATCATAAAGGAATTTCATATCTAAAAGGAAGATTACAAGAAACACGTGGTGACAAAAATTTTGGAAGTCTGAAGTTATCAAAATTTCCACACAAAAAGATTGGTCTTTGGAGGGAGAATTTCACACACACACACAAAAATAGATCTTTAGGATGATGTGATTTGTTGTGCTAACTATAACCAAAATGAATGATAACAAATTTTTTTTTGTTGAGTCCTGTTTACGGGTGTTTTCTCACCACTGATTCGTTGACCGACAACTAGACATCCAATGTTGTCAAGGGATCGGTTGGGACCCCTTGGTTACGCCTGGCACACATGCTCTCGGCGTGTACAGGTGATGGATCCGTGGTTGAGCAGATGCTTCGGGGGAGCGTCGGTCTTTGGTTGGGGCGGAGACGAGGGAAAGCCTCGGTTCCAGGTTGAGTGCTCGGCCTCGGCTGGACGAAAGTCGAGGGGAGGCCTCAGCACCTTGAATGTTCATCGGTCTTGATTGGCGACGGCGCCCGCAAACGGCGAACAGGCTCGTTCCTTGCCGAGTTGTAGCCTCGGCGCCTCGGTTCAGCTCCTTCCTGGACAGACGAGAAAACTCTTCAGGGGGGCGGACCTTGGTTCCGGCCAAGTCTCCTCCGATGCCTAAGTCAGAAAGGATCTGTGTAATGCTCGGCGGGATCGGTACGGCTCAAGAGGAGGCCAGCACACGTATCCTCGGATCGAGCTATGGCAGGGGAGATAATGGGAAAAAGCAAGGTCTGGTTAATGGAATACCTCAGTTGCAGGTATTAAGGATTCGATCCTCTTTCCAGTTGCCCCTGTCAGCTCTTTATAGGGGTTGGCCCACGCTTGCCCCCAATCCACGTCCTCTGACCGCCTCCCCTCACGTCCCCGTGATCCGCCTCCATCAAGGCGCCTACGTGCATCGTGGGGAGGGTCGATTAATGGGCTCCTTAATGGTCATTAAGGGGCCGCGCTTTTATGGGGTCGGTTATCTCCGGAGAGCGCGAGCGAATCGTGCGTCTTCTGGGCCGGGACCGGTCTGACTTCGAGTCCATCCGTGGGCCTCGTCAGGCGGGCCTAAACCCATTCGTGGGCTTCTCGTTCAAGGCTTGGGCTTGGGTCTCTTGCTCTTGGGCTTCTCCAAAATAGTCGTATCAATTGCCCCCATCGTTCGAGCCGTTCAGATTCTGCCAGTTCGGTTCAGACGATGTGACTCTTGAGGATTTTGACAGGCGTGTCAGTCGAGGCCAATCCATTAAATTGATATCATTATGACGTGGCCCGTTTGAACTTCTCTTGGTGGGGGACTCGAAACGCCGTCGATCTTCAGATGCTGCCACGTGCTCCCCTTCGAACGGTCTTGATTCTGCGATTGCCTTCCATTTAAGGGCGTCGGCCTCCCAAGTTTCGATTCTTTCGCGCCTCTCTTCCTGATTCTGGTCTTGCAAGCTCCTTCTCTCCGTCGTTTATCTTCCTTCGGATTCTTCCCAAGGTAACCTTCTTCCTCCTTTATTTGCCTAATGGCTACGCTTAGGATATGTGATTCCGCGCCAGGGTCAGGGGACCCCCCGACACTCGGGTCTGGCAACCTCCTGCCTTCGAGGCCCAGCGTCCCCTCGGGGACACGTCTCGTACAGGTCAAGGGGAAGGATTTGCTCTTTGCAGATCCTGTCGGCAATGATGTGGCTCGGGCTACTGAGAGATTCGACGTTCCCCCAGTGGTCCTTGGGTCGCCGTCTATAGTCCCCTTCTCGAAAGTTACGGAGATCCGAGAGAAGTATTTGTACTATCCATACGACATTAGGATCCCTTCTAGCAACGAGCGGATTTGCTTTCCGCGGAGCAGGGAGGTCGATGTCTATGTCGAGATGTTCCGCCTGGGACTCCGCTTCCCCTTCACCCTTTCATCATCCAAGTCATGGAATTATTGATGGTGGCCTTATGCCAGTTGACCCCGTACTCCATCGCGGTGCTGACCGGCTTCGTCATGATCTGCTGCGTCCACGGATTGGAGCCGTCTCTTTCTCTTCGCTTTCACTTCTACCGGGTCCAGATGGTCGGCCAAGGGTCGTGTAAACATCTCCGTGCTCGCGCGGAGAGGGAGTGTTTGCTCGGTCTACCCCGCTGGGTGGGGGACTGGAGCTCGAGCTATGTTTTCGTTGTTTTCCCTGGGGATGCCGAGATCTTGACATGTTGGGGAGAGTTATGTCAATATGACTTGACGTTGACCCTCTTTGAGGTAGACCATGCCGCTGTCCAGCTTCTATCGTCGCTTCCGAAGAGGAGAGGTCGGTCTAACCTCTGCTGGATGACTTACTTCTTAAGACCGTCCTGTGGTCTCCCGGTAGGTGCTCCTTTTTCTTTCCGCTTTCCCTCTCGCTTACCCTGATCTTCTTTCCTTCTGTAGAGATGGCTAGTTGCGAATTTACATGCAATGTCGACGAGCTCATCCGCCGCTGATCCGGCCGAAGCCGAGGGAACCCTTCGGGCCAGGCGCCCCGCCGCACGGTTGAGGAGGAGGTACGTCAGGCCGAGCCTGTGGTGGGAAGGGTGGAGCCCACAGTCGCGGTTGCGCTGCTCCCCCTGGCCGCGACGGACCTCCCCTTGGCGGAGGCTACGGGAGTCGAACTCCCCCGCCCCATCCAAGCAGAGGGAGGCAACGAGGGGGCGAGGCCGACCCCTCGCGTGCCTACTGGTGGTCGGAGCGTGGGGCGTAAGCGTTCCCCTCCGACGTCCGCTGGACCCAGTGAGAGGAAGAGAAGGAAGGAGAGTGGGGAAGTCCACCCCTCGGTGGCCTCCGGAGCACCGGTTGCCTCGGGCGAAACCCTCCCGCTGGCCCTGGTGGCCACCCATGTTGTCTCGGCCAAGCCGTCCTTCGTGGGAGTCGGTGGTGCACTGGCGAACCTCCTGGAAGGCCCCGAGATTACGCCCGGGGAATCGATATTCGTCGATCAAGCCGTGGCCACCCAGCTGGCACAGAGTACCGTCCTCCTGAAGGACCGCTCTCTCCTGGAGAGAGCCCCCTCCGACCGACTGTCGGATTCCGTAGTCTGGCAGTTTCAACATGTTTGGTCACTTTGCTGTTTTCAAACCTGCCTCTTGATTCCTCTTAGCGCAACTTTTTCTTCCTTGCAATCCACTGTGATGGCCGTCGAGGCGCAGCGCCGGTCGGCCCAGGTGAAAGACCTCGAGGAGTCTCCATGACTCGGGAGCGGTCGAGGGCCGGGGCTGCCGAGGTGGCCGCCGAAGAGGCACACATGGAGGCCCGACAACTTTGACGCCGAGTGGACGAGCTTGCCTCGGAGGTGCTAGACCTTCAGGGGGCATTGGCTGACGCTCAGAGGTCGACCCAAGTGGCGGAAGAGGCGTTCCGTCGAGAGAGGGGCGATATCTGGAACGAGCTAGGAGCCCTGGGTCAGATGACCCGGTTCGTCGAGGAGGTGAAGAGGGGCGTTGACGGGGTCCTGAGGCCGCGGATCGCGGAGGTCCTGAGGGAAGCCTTCGGCTCCTACGAGGACCTCCTGGCCTCCCCCGTATTGTTGAGGTCTTCAATAACTCCTTCCAGCAGTTCGCGGAGCGCGTCCGGCAGATGCTCCCTCAACCCTCGGCAAGTCCCACTGATCCCCCACATTTCGAGCAAGGTGAGGTTCCAAAGGACGCTTCCTCTCGTACCTCGGGACCTTAGGTGGCACTTCTCTATTTTGTTCCCCCTGGCATGTAATACCGAACACCTTTCGAATGGAAAAAGCTTTTTTGTTGGTCCATGTATTTTTCGTCGTTTTCCTTGTTTTCTGGGCATTCTTTTGACAGAGTTGCTTCGCAGAGGAAGGGGGCCCTTGGAGGTGCT
>CM061133.1:119631615-119647995 GCA_030789695.1 Scilla litardierei
CTAGGTCCTCCCTCCTTCGTCGGCCGTACGTCGAGGGGCCTCTCCCCTTGCCATCGAACGAACAGATCGGTCATAAGGTTGGGGCAACTCCCCAAGTTGGTCGACCCACTCCTTTGTGGGCCGTAAGTCAAGGGGCCACTCTCCTTGCCATCGAACAAACAGATCAGTCGTAAGGATGGGGGCAACTCCCCCAGTCGGCCGTAAGTCGAGGGGAAACTACCCTTGCCACCGAACGAAGAGATCGGTCGTAAGGCTGGGGGCCACTCCCTCAGCTGGCCGACCCCCTCATTCGTAGGTCGTAAGTCGAGTGGCAACTCCCCTTGCAACCGAACGAACGGATCGGTCGTAAGGCTAGGGGAAACTCCCCTAGCTGGCCAACCCACTCATTCGTCGGCCGTAAACCGAGGGGCAAGCCCCTCGCAACTGAACGAATGGATCGGTCGTAAGGCTGGGGGCAACTCCCCCCAGCTGGTCGACCCACTCATTCGTCGGCCATAAGCAGAGGGAAAACTCCCCTCGCAACAGAAAGAACGGATCGGTCGTAAGGCTAAGGGCAACTCCCCCAGCTGGCCAACCCACTCATTCGTCAGCCGTAAGCCGAGGGGCAACCCCCCTCGCAACCGAATGAACGGATCGGTCGTATGGCTGGGGACAACTCCCCTAGCTGGCCGACCCACTCATTCGTCGGCCGTCAGCCGAGGGGCCACTCTCTCCTCGCAACCGAACGAACGGATTGGTCGTAAGGCTGGGGGCAACTCCCCCAGCTGGCCGACCCACTCATTCGTCGGCTGTAAGCTGAGGGACAACTCCCCTCGCAACCGAACAAACGGATTGGTCATTAGGCTGGGGCAACTCCCCCAGCTGGCCGACCCACTCATTCATCGGCCGTAAACCAATGGGCAACTCCTCTCGCAACCGAACAAACAGATCGATCATAAGGCTGGGACAACCCCCACAGCTGGTCGACCCACTCATTCGTCGGTTGTAAGCCGAGGGGAAACTCCCCTCGCAACCGAACAAACGTATCGACCGTAAGGCTGGGGGCAACTCTCCCAGCAGACCGATCACGAGATCGATCGTAAGGCTAGGAGCAACTGCCCCAACAGGCCTATCGACCTGTCGATCGTAAGGCTGGGGCAAGACCCCCAACAGACCGACCACATCAACCATAAGGCTGGGGGAAACTCCCCAAGCAGGTCGAACACTCGATCGACTGTAAGACTAGGGGTAGATCCCCTAGCAGGTCAATCGACCCATCGATCGTAAGGCTGGGGGCAATTCCCTTAGCAGACCGACCATAACGACCGTAAGGCTGGGGTTAACTCTCCCAACTGGTTGACCCACTCCTTCGTCGGACGTAAGTCGAGGGGCAACTCCCCTTGCCACCGAACAAACAGATTAGTCGTAAGGTTTGGGGCCACTCCTCAAGCTGGCCGACCCACTCCTTCGTCAGCCGTAAGTCGAGGGGTAATTCCCCTTGCCACCGAACGAACAGATTGGTCGTAAGGCTGAGGGCCACTCCCCCATCTGGCCGACCCACTCATTCATCGGCTGTAAGTCAAGAGGCAGTCCCCTCTCCATCGAACAAACAGATCAGTCGTAAGGCTGAGGGCCACTCCCCCTGCTGGTCGACTTACTCCATCGTCGGCCGTAAGTCAAGGGGCCACTCCCCTTGCCACCAAACGAATCTCGAACCAACTAACTGTTGTCCCTAGCCAACTTCGCAAGATGGATCAACTTTACAAAAGGAGCAACTTTTCCCCCTTATACTACATCTCCCGACCTCAACCTCGAAAACGGTAGAGCTCGAAAGATGGGGGCAATTGATACAACCATTTTGATCGGGCCTAGAGGAGCCAAGTCAACCACAACTAGTCAACCAACCTGTTGCGGCCTTGGCTTTGGCCCAAGAAACTCACAGGCAGGCCAAGCTTCTCTATCAAAGACGACGGCCTCAAAGACTGTCCACTTTCCGTAGTGGAGAAAATCACTCCCCAAATCGAGGGAGCACTCGTCAGTTATGGCAGCCACCTTCCTGGCCATCACTCGCAAATCATGGCAGCCACCTTCATGGCCATCAGTCACCAATCATGGCCCACCTTGATGGTGACGTGCGTTTATATTTTATATATTCACGCGCTCCTTCTTTGTGATTTTCCGTTGTTTTCCATTGGTTCATATCCGTTCGTTTGTATTTTTTGTATCTTTTCACTTTCTCTGTGTTTTTGTGCAAATGCAAGAGTTTCCAGCGTTGGGGAGATACAAAGAAGATATCATGAGTCCCCGGAGCAACAGGAGGAGTCACGCGTGATCCAGAAGGCCAAACGTCGAAGAAAACCAAGTTTCAGCCGCCAACCGATCGGCTGGACAGAGTCAACCGATCGGCTGGACAGAGTCAACCGATCGGTTGGTGCACGCGTATCCGACCTGGACAGGAGCTGAAGAGAAGAGCAGCTTACCCGATCGGTTCAGTGATCGGGTGAGATCGACAGAACTCTCTATTATTTTGAGCTTAATTCCAACCGATCGGGTGACATCTCACCCGATCGGTTCATCTGTAGTCGCATTTCTCCAATTCACGACCCGGTCATGCCAACCGCTCAGCTCAGCGATCGGTTGATGCTTCTGAAGCCCGATGGCCAAAGCGATTAGCAGCTCACCCGATCGGTTGATGCTTCAACCGATCGGGTGGCCTCATTTTCTATATATAGTGACCTAGGTTTTCCCAAATGCTGATCCCCATTGTTTTTCTGTCTTTTTGGGATTTGTGATAGCTGGAATTTTGTTTTATCTTGTAAGTGTTCTGATCATTCTGTAACTTTGATATATTGTTCTTAATACTATTTGCTACTCTTTTCTATTGCTTGATTATGATTTCAACGGTTGAATTTGATTGTGATGCTATTTTCGCCATGAATTGTGAGTAGTTTTCCAATCTAGGGCATTGGTGGAAACCCCTTCGTGGGTTCTCCCTAGAACGACCTTAGGATTAGGATTTCGAAAGGATTTAAGGATTTAGATGGCTACGCGGGGCGTTTTATTGTCACTGGCATGAGAAAGACCGCCTTTGACCATCGGGCCAAGGAGAAATAAACCTGGCGTTTTATCCCCTAGCCACAGCTCATACCCCCAGCGTAGACATTGAATCCAAGCGTGTGGGAACGACATGATGAAATGTTGGGAGTAATCGTTGCGAGCTTAGTGCCCCCGGAGTCGGTCGGTATTAATGGACATGGGAATGCCCATCGAACAAACCCGAGTAGTCCTAGCGTATCATCCTGGGCATCGACCGGAATATCGGGCCCAAGGGACGTTAGGTATCACTCTTAGAGGCAATGTCTCACCACTAAACCCTAAAATCCAATCGTAATCCTATCCGTCGGTCGTAATAGAGAGGGCACATGACAGTTTTGAAACCAAAGTCCTATGTTTCCTTTTATATCTTATATCCACTGTATTTCTATTCTGTGACAACCTACCGACTGATCGGGCTAGCTCACCCATCGGGTGAACCGGTTCCTTCTTGACAATAATCACAACACACACCTCCCTGAGTTCGACCCCCAAGCCACATTACAACACCGTGTGCTTGCGGTTATAAATATTAAAATCTGGTATCCCCGATCCTATTGCCAATATTGCTAAATCTAGGGGATGTCAAGCTTTATGGCGCCGTTGCCGGGGAGGCAACGTGCTTGTTTATTTTAGGACCCAGTGAACCCTAGAGACTAGTTCACATCCTCACCTCGCGATAATTTTCGCATTCCACATTTTTATTTTTTATTTTTTATTTTTTATTCTTGATTTTTTGTTTACTTTTATTTTTCACGGGTGTTTCTTGATCTTTCATGCGCAGGAATACAAGAAGTCTCGACGACTTGATTCCTCTTGACCCAGAGATTAACGCCACCGTGAGACGTCTGAACGTAGAGAGGAGAAGAAGGGAAGTAGCTGTAACCATGGGAGAAAATACTCCTCCCCAGAAGTCCTTGCTGGAGTACTCGATGCCGTCCATCGGGTCCACGTCTAGCATACAACCCCCGGCCATTACGGCCGGAAGTTTCGAATTGAAGCCGTTATTGGTGACGTGGATCCAACAGGATCAATTTTCAGGGGCACCAATAGAGAGCCTGATTGAGCATCTGGATTCATTTTTAGAGAAGTGCGACACCTTTAGAATCAACAGAGTGTCGACTGATGCAATTCGACTTAGATTATTCCCGTTCTCTCTGCGGAATAAAGCCAAACAATGGCTAAAGGGGAAGGACCCCAATACCTTCACAACTTGGGAGTAGCTGTCCAACGCCTTCTTGAACAAGTTCTTTCCCCTCTGGGAAGATGATGAAGCTGAGGAACGAGATCTCCTCCTTCTCCCAAGCCAGCCAGGAATTCTTGCACGAGGCTTGGATGAGATATAAGGAGATGCAACGGAGATGCCCTCACCATGAGCTCCCCAAATGGTAGATCATTAATCTGTTTTACAATGGGTTGAGGGATGATCTAAAATCTTCGATGGATGACATGGCTGAAGGGTCCTTCATGTCTAGGAATGAGGAAGATGCCGGAACCATTCCAGATAACATGGCATCAATAATGAGAGGTGGTGCGATGAGCGCGCCACGCTAAGATCTGGAGGGATGCACAGAGTCGAAGAGGTCAACAAATTATTTAGCAAATTCGATTTGCTATCTACTCAGATCTCGACATTTATGGTAGGAGCTGGAGCTGCCAATACCCAGCAAGTAGCATCAGTGAAAGCTGAAGTCCCGGGATACTTTGATGGTGGTGATATCTCACCACCGGTGGATCAAGCAAGCGCTCTTTTCTACAACCCGACGGGTAATGCGCCGTATCCACCAAGCACTAGCTCAAATCCGGCTTATTCTCCCAATAACTGGAACCAACCGAATCTGAGCTATAGGGCACCATACCAGTAGCCCCTGCAACCTCAGCAACAATTGTATCAGCCACCTCGGCAGCAGCAGCAGTTATATCAGCAACAGCAACAGCCCCAGCAGATGTACCAGCAATACACCTAGAGGAATCAGCAGCCCCTACCACCACAGCAGCAACCATATGGCCAACAACAGGTAATCTCTTCGGTCGAGAGTCTCTTGACCCAATATATAACAAACCAGGAGAAGATAAACCTGTAGCTGCAGATGGGACAGAAGACATTGAAAGATCAAGTAACCCAGCTGGGGTTACAAGTGGCAAATCTTCAGAGGGTGCAGAGCCAATTGTCGGGTCAGCTGGAAGTAAACCTAGGGGGCCGAATCAAACATTGGCATTGACGCATGACCATGCAAATGTGTCTGCGATTGTATTGATAAGCGGTACTCAGATTCCAACTAGGGTGCCCGCTAAAGAACCAGAGGCTCTGTTGGTCGATGGGCGACCAAATGCAAAGGCAAATGACGACGGTATATCGGCACATCAGACAGACCATTGTGTCTTTGTCTTAACCTAAAGAGTAATGATGATCTCATAATCATTCAATCTGACGAAGTTGGAGACAAGGCATAGGTGCTCATTGGAGAATGAGTTCACTGAACGACCCAATATAAAGTTATCAAATGGTTAACCTTGACTAAACTGTCATTGATAATTCTCTAGTGATGATATGCAAGTTGGTCCTTAAGACTTGATGTCATTGTAGGAATCTATGCATGAATGGTGTCACTTAAATCTATGATCTAGCCTCAAGTCTTCACTCGTTGAAAGGTCTTAGGTTGGGAAGGGCTTAGGTTGGGTGACACTTGAAGCGTACGAGGTAAGTAGTGATCAAGATAGGATTCGTCTCTTCTGTTACTGGGAAGTTAGTATCACAGGCTCAGTACTGTACTTTGTGCAAAACCTCGGTAATGTGTCATTATATTCCACGTTATATATATATATATATATATATATATATATATATATATATATATATATATAGGAAAATTTTCAAATGAGAACATTTCGCACCGTGCGAAAATGTTTTTATCTTTTGTTTGAAATTTTTTTTTTCAAAAATTCTTTTTTCCACCCTCATTATATGTTGTTATACCCCCCTCAAAAAATAATGGTTGAGAAATTATGTCATTTGGCCTTCGATCAAGCCATTTCATCAAATTCGCACGTTTTGAGACCGTTAAATTTGTAACGGGTGGATGGGTGCTCTAATGCCCAATGGGTTCACCCATTATTTTCCCTGGGGTATATAATTGTATGGATTAAACATCAAAAAAAGAATTTTTGAAAAAAAAATTTCAAAAAAATAAAAAAAAAGTTTTCGCACGGCTTTCGCACGGGATTTTTCGCACCCGAAGATTGCCCTATATATATATATATATATATATATATATATATATATAGAGGAAAATTTTCAAATGAGAACATTTCGCACCGTGCGAAACTGTTTTTAGTTTTTTTTTGAATTTTTTTTTTTCAAAAATTCTTTTTTCCACCTTCATTATATGTTGTTATACCCCCCTCAAAAAATAATGGTTGAGAAATAATGTCATTTGGCCTTCGATCAAGGCATTTCATCAAATTCGCACGTTTTGAGACCGTTAAATTTGTAACGGGTGGATGTGTGCTCTAATGCCCAACGGGTTCACCCATTATTTTCCCTGGGGTATATATTTGTATGGATTAAACATCAAAAAAAGAATTTTTGAAAAAAAAAATTTCAAAAAAAAAAAATGTTTTCGCACCGTGCGAAAACCCCTTTTTTCGCAACCGAAGATCACTATATATATATATATATATATATATATATATAGAGGAAAAAGGGGATTTACGGTGCCTCCTTAGATGAAAATCTAAGGAGGCGCCCCCATTTCCCCACATCTCCTACATTTTTTTGGAAATATTTTTTCATGGGGTTGTTGTTCACATCATGGATGATCAACATACCAAATTTCAAGGGATTCCAATACTTTTGGGGCCACCATCTACCCCTTACAACTTCAACGGTCTAAAAACGTGCTTAAAACCCCACGATGTTGCAAGGGGTAGATGGAGACTCATAAAGTATTGGAATCCCTTGAAATTTGGTATGTTGATCATCCATGAGGTGAACAACAAACCCATGAAAAAAATTTCAAAAAAAATGTGTGAGATGGGTGGAAATGGGGGCGCCTCCTTAGATTGAATCTAAGGAGGCACCTTAGGATCCCTTTACCCATATATATATATATATATATATATATATATATATATATATATATATATATATATATATATATATATATATATATATATATAGGAAAATTTTCAAATGAGAACATTTCGCACCGTGCGAAAATGTTTTTATCTTTTTTTTGAAATTTTTTTTTCAAAAATTCTTTTTTCCACCCTCATTATATGTTGTTATACCCCCCTCAAAAAATAATGGTTGAGAAATAATGTCATTTGGCCTTCGATCAAGCCATTTCATCAATTTCGCACGTTTTGAGACCGTTAAATTTGTAACGGGTGGATGGGTGCTCTAATGACCAACGGGTTCACCCATTATTTTCCCTGGGGTATATAATTGTATGGATTAAACATCAAAAAAAGAATTTTTGACAAAAAAAATTTCAAAAAAATAAAAAAAAGTTTTCGCACGGGCTTTCGCACGGGATTTTTCGCAACCGAAGATCACTATATATATATATATATATATATATATATATATATATATATAGTGTTCCTATGGTGACTCCTTAGATTAAATCTAAGGAGTCGCCCCCATTTTCTCCCATCTCCCACAATTTTTTTTGAATTTTTTTCTTGGGATTGTTGTTTATCTCAAGGATGATCAACATACCAAAAATCAAGTCATTCCAATACTTTTAGAGCCCCCATCTACCCCTTGCAACTTTATGTGTTTTTCAGCACGTTTTCAGACCGTTGAAGTTGCAAGGGATAGATGTGGGCTTTTAAAGTATTGGAATGACTTGATTTTTGGTATGTTGATCATCCATGATGTGACCAAAATTGCTATGAAAAATAATTTTAAAAATATTGTGGGAGATGGGAGAAAATGGGGGCGACTCCTTAGAATTAATCTAAGGAGTCACCCTGGGAACACTTTACCCTAGATCCCCTTTTTCCTATATATATATATATATATATATATATATATATATATATATATATATATATATATATATATATATATATATATATATATATATATATATATATGTAAATCTTCATGTGAGAACATTTCGCACGGTGCGAAAATGTTTTTATCTTTTTTTTGAAATTTTTTTTTTCAAAAATTCTTTTTTCCACCCTCATTATATGTTGTTATACCCCCCTCAAAAAATAATGGTTGAGAAATAATTTCATTTGGCCTTCGATCAAGGCATTTCATCAAATTCGCACGTTTTGAGACCGTTAAATTTGTAACGGGTGGATGGGTGCTCTAATCCCCAACGGGTTCACCCATTATTTTCCCTGGGGTATATAATTGTATGGATTAAACATCAAAGAAAGAATTTTTGAAAAAAAATTTCAAAAAAATAAAAAAAATATTTTCGCACGGCTTTCGCACGGGTTTTTTCGCACCCGAAGATTGCCATATATATATATATATATATATATATATATATATCTATATATATCTATATATATATCTATATTATAAAAGAGGGATGTTATCAAGAGAAATTGGATAAGAGAAATTGGAAAAGAGAAATTGGATAAGAAATATCTATATTATAAAAGAGGGATGTTATCAAGAGAAATTGGATAAGAGATATTGGAAAAGAGAAATTGGATAAGAGATATCTATATTATAAAAGAGGGATGTTATCAAGAGAAATTGGATAAGAGATATTGGACATGAGAAATTGGATAAGAGATATCTATATTATAAAAGAGGGATGTTATCAAGAGAAATTGGATAAGAGATATTGGACAAGAGAAATTGGATAAGAGATATCTATATTATAAGAGAGGGATGTTATCCAGAGAAATTGGATAAGAGATATCTATATTATAAAAGAGGGATGTTATCAAGAGAAATTGGATAAGAGATATTGGAAAAGAGAAATTGGATAAGAGATATCTATATTATAAAAGAGGGATGTTATCAAGAGAAATTGGATAGGAGATATTAGACATGAAAAATTGGATAAGAGATATCTATATTATAAAAGAGGGATGTTATCAAGAGAAATTGGATTAGAGATATTGGACAAGATAAATTGGATAAGAGATATCTATATTATAAAAGAGAGATGTTATCAAGAAAAATTGAATAAGAGATATTGGACAATAGAAATTGGATAAGAGTGATGTTATCAAGAGAAATTGGATAAGAGATATCTATATTACAAACGAGAGATGTTATCAAGAGAAATTGGATAAGAGATATTGGACAAGAGAAATTGGATAAGAGATATCTATTATATAAAAGACGGATGTTATCAAGAGAAATTGATAAGAGAATTTGGACATGAGAAATTGGATAAGAGAATTTGGATATCTATTATATAAAACAGGGAAATTGAATAAGAGAAAATATAAGAGATGAGATTTTTAGGGATAAAAGAGGAGGTGGGGAATTTTGCACATACAACCCCGGGTTTTGTATTTTTGCCTATAGACCCACACACACCCACACTTTTTATTCTCACCCCTTCCGGCCATTTTATTTCCAGTTCTATGAAGATTTTGAATCTTATTCTACTAGGACAAAGCTTTGTCCTACGTGGCAAGTTTGTCCTAGGTGGTAATGACAATTTTGGGGGGACTTAAATTTTGGGGGAAAACATAAATTTGGGGGGAAACTTGAAATTTTGTGGGAAAACTTGAAATTTGGGGAACTTGAAATTTGTGGGGGAGAAAAACTCAGCCATTAAATAAACCGTGCCCTATGGGCACGTGTAATGACTAGTCTATATTATAAAAGAGGGATGTTATCAAGAGAAATTGGACAAGAGATATTGGACAAGAGAAATTGGATAAGAGATATCTATATTATAAAAGAGGGATGTTATCAAGAGAAATTGGACAAGAGATATTGGACAAGAGAAATTGGATAAGAGATATCTATATTATAAAAGATGGATGTTTTCAAGAGAAATTGGACAAGAGATATTGGACAAGAGATATTGGATAAGAGATATCTATATTATAAAAGAGGAATGTTATCAAGAGAAATTGGACAAGAGATATTGGACTAGAGAAATTGGATAAGAGATATCTATATTATAAAAGAGGGATGTTATCAAGAGAAATTGGACAAGAGATATTGGACTAGAGAAATTGGATAAGAGATATCTATATTATAAAAGAGGGATGTTATCAAGAGAAATTGGACAAGAGATATTGGACAAGAGAAATTGGATAAGAGATATCTATATTATAAAAGAGTGATGTTATCAAGAGAAATTGGACAAGAGATATTGGACAAGAGAAATTGGATAAGAGATATCTATATTATAAAAGAGGGATGTTATCAAGAGAAATTGGACAAGAGATATTGGACAAGAGAAATTGGATAAGAGATATCTATATTATAAAAGAGGGATGTTATCAAGAGAAATTGGACAAGAGATATTGGACAAGAGAAATTGGATAAGAGATATCTATATTATAAAAGAGGGATGTTATCAAGAGAAATTGGACAAGATATATTGGACAAGAGAAATTGGATAAGAGATATCTATATTATAAAAGAGGGATGTTATCAAGAGAAATTGGACAAGAGATATTGGACAAGAGATATTGGATAAGAGATATCTATATTTTAAAAGAGGGATGTTATCAAGAGAAATTGGACAAGAGATATTGGACAAGAGAAATTGGATAAGAGATATCTATATTATAAAAGAGGGATGTTATCAAGAGAAATTGGACAAGAGAAATTGGACAAGAGATATTGGATAAGAGATATCTATATTATAAAAGAGGGATGTTATCAAGAGAAATTGGACAAGAGATATTGGACAAGAGAAATTGGATAAGAGATATCTATATTATAAAAGAGGGATGTTATCAAGAGAAATTGGACAAGAGTTATTGGACAAGAGAAATTGGATAAGAGATATCTATATTATAAAAGAGGGATGTTATCAAGAGATATTGGACAAGAGAAATTGGATAAGAGATATCTATATTATAAAAGAGGGATGTTATCAAGAGAAATTGGACAAGAGATATTGGACAAGAGAAATTGGATAAGAGATATCTATATTATAAAAGAGGGATGTTATCAAGAGAAATTGGACAAGAGTTATTGGACAAGAGAAATTGGATAGGAGATATCTATATTATAAAAGATGGATGTTATCAAGAGAAATCTATATTATAAAAGCGGGATGTTATCAAGAGATATTGGAGAAGAGATATTGGACAAGAGAAATTGGATAAGAGATATCTATATTATAAAAGAGGGATGTTATCAAGAGAAATTGGATAAGAGATATTGGACAAGAGAAATTGGATAAGAAATATCTATATTATAAAATAGGGATGTTATCATGAGAAATTGGATAAGAGACATTGGACAAGAGAAATTGGATAAGAGATATCTATATTATAAAAGAGGGATGTTATCAAGAGAACACACGCTTAATTGATATCGCTCAATTAAGAGGACACATGCTTAATTGATATAATTTCTTTCCAATCCTGTTTTAATGGTAGTTTACAGTAAACATTGGGCGGAAACATACAGATAGCAACACAATTCCCTAAGGTTATATTTTCTTTGATATGGTTGTATAGGAAAGATAACCAGTTACCTTTCTGAATGCCAAAAATAATGATCTCCCATTTGAAAAAAAATGTCTTAATTGGAGGAATAAAAATGCATTTGGGAGATGATTATCATGTCACCATTTCACCCGTGCACTGACTGTCCTCCTCGGTTTCGCACTCGGGAGACAACCTTCGCCGTGCCCTATGGGCACGGGTTATGACTAGTATATATATATATTGAAAAGTAAGTGTGTATGTATATAGATATAAACAGGTCTACATCAAGGCAAAATCCAGAAGGCAGAGCTGGTGGGGGAGAGGCTGGGAAGCAGTCACCCCACGCAAGAACTACCAGGAAAAGCCAAGAAAGTACAAAGAGAGAGAAAACCAAACTGGAGCGGCACACAAAAACAGCCTAGAAAAGACCCCAGTTCCCAAAAAAAGGGCGGTCCTCAGTATCAACATCACTAAGGTCAAAACCAGCCATGGCAGCAGAGACGTCAGAAGAGATCCTGGCAAGAAGGACCGTCAGGGAGCACGTCAGGGAGCAGAATGTGTGGTTGTTCCTCTCTTTCCAGATATGCCAGACCACCGCAGAGAAGACAAGCAAGGAGAGCTTGCCCCTGGGAGTGGTCTTCCCTCTTGCTCCAAACCGCCGTCTCAGCATGTGCGCATCAACAGTAATGGATTTGGAGCAAGAAGGAAGACCCAAGCGTAGCTTACACGCCTCCCAAACAAAAGTACTGTAGTCGCAACGGAAGAAGATGTGGCGGGTAGACTCAGGGTGAGCACCACAAAGAGCACAGGTAGACTGGTCCCGAATCCCTCGCCTAGCAAGCTGATGAGTGGTGGGAAGACGGTCGAGAAGGGCCCGTAGTAAGGTGAGGGAAAACTTGGGCGTGTGTCCAGAAAACCAGACCACATGAGCAAGGCGGTCAGGGGCGGAGCAACGGCGCGTGGACGACCAGGCCTCCCGGAGGGAGCACCCTCCATCATAAGCCCATTCCCACAAGTCCAGGCCATCGGTAACAGAGACGGGAGCAAGGAGATGCGCAAGGTGTCGAATCTCAGTAGGAAGGGACCAACCACTACCATCCCAGAAGTCAGCAACACGGTGATACCTCAGCAGAGCAGGGGGAGTGCACAGCTTGGCCAACAGGCCACAGGGAAACCAGGGGTCAAACCAAAAGGAAGAGGAGCGCCCATCCCTCACAACACGGTGAAAACAAGAGGCGGCCACATCCTGACAACGAAGAACATGCTTCCAAGAACCAGAGTCAAGAACGGAGGGCTCACACTGGAATAAATGGGTACGCTTCAGATAGGTGCTACGCATGTTGGATGCCCAGGGCGAGGGGGAGTGAAGCAGCCTCCAGAGGAGTTTGATACCAGCCGCAACCCCCACTTCACGAAGACTACGAAGTCCAATCCCCCCTTCACTCTTAGGCAAGCACATGTCATCCCAACGCCAGAGATGGACCTTCGTCCCCCAAATGAAATCCCGAAACAAACGATCAACCGCTGTCAGAACCGTGGAGGGAATCCGAAAGGACTGGATCCAATAAGAGACATATCCGTGGATGACCGTGCGGACCAACTCAATGCGTCCCGCAGTGGACAGGAGTCTGGAGGACCAACCTGAGATCTTGGCCTTGCACTTGTCAATCAGACTGGAGTAAAGCTTCGCAGCCGGGTAGGAAGAGGAGAGCCGGAGGCCGAGATACTTGAGAGGAGGGACGACGAGAGGAATACCCAGGATGAGGGAGAGCTCATTACCAGAACAACATCCCTTGCTGAGGATAATCTTGCTTTTCCCCCTATTCACCTCAAGGCCAGTAAGGAGGTGGAAGGAGTCAAGGAGCCGACCCAGCTCCAGAAAAGAGGAGGCCTCGGCCTTGCAAAAAACCAGCATGTCATCAGCGAAGAGGAGATGGGACGGGATGCCCTGAACCCCCCTCTTAGGGGGACGGATGGCGTCGGAGAAGGTGGCCGAATCTATAAGGAGTGTAAAGGATTCCATGACCAAGACGAATAGGAAGGGAGAAATAGGGTCGCCCTGGTAAACCCCCCTGTTACTTCCAAAGAAACCAGCAGGAGAACCGTTGACGAGGATGGAAAAAGAGGCAGAGTCCACACATACCTTGACCCAATGAATGAAGGAGGGGGGAAAACCAAGCCGAGACATGAAGTGATAGAGGAACTCACGATTAATGCTGTCAAAGGCTTTACGGAGATCCAACTGAATACAGGCCCGTGCCCCCATGGATGCAGAGAAGTCCCTGATGAGCTCATGGGCGAGGAGAGAGGAATCTGAAATCAGGCGCCCTTTGATGAAAGCAGACTGGTTCCAGGAGATGAGACCAAGGATGACTTCAGCAAGCCTCCTACTGAGAACCTTGGAAATGATCTTGTATATCACATTGCAGCAAGAGATAGGACGGTAGTCCATATATATATATATATATATATATATATATATATATATATATATATATATATATATATATATATATATATATATATATATATATATATATATATATATATATATATATATATATGATTACACGTCAAAATGATTGCTCAATTACATATTTCATACGCTTTTATGCTCATAATTGGAACTATTGAACTTTAAAAGCGTTTGGTCGCATTTTAGGGAATATCGAGTGATTTGGAGTATATTGGAGGAGAGAGCACGTACTTCGACCTCGGAAGTCCTGAGGCACCGCATTTAGTGACTTAAAGCTGCCGGTGAGCAAGAAAGGGGCAAAAGAGAAGTGACGAAGAAGAGGAGAATGAAGAAAGCATAGTTCTATAATACCATGACTCATGGATTTCAGGTCACTCGATCGAGTTATGATGCGGCGAAGGAATCGAGCGATCCAAAGTGCTGGAAACAGGACAATCGTGCACTCATGTCAAACCTGCAATTACCTGGGATTTTTTTAGTATTTTTCTGATATTTTTCGCAGATAGTAGACTTCAATATGGTTCCAACGCCACCAAGAACGTGCCAATCAGAGGTCGGATGAGCTCCGGGAAATTTTTGCAAGCTGATACTATAGTGCTGAAATCTGTTCTTGACCACTTAGTCGACCGAGTGACGTCCCCCACATTTGCGTGGCATGCAAGTGTGCAATAATATGTGATTGGGGGCGTGAGATTTAAATATTTGTAACCGCAAGTGCACGGTGTTGTAGTGTGGCTTGGGGGTCGAACACGGGGAGGCGTGATTGTGCTTGTGTCAGAAAGGAACCAAATTCACCCTAGGGGCAAGCTAGCCCGAATCGGAGGATGGTTTGTCACAAATCGTAGGTATGGTTTAAACAGTAATAAAGGGAACCCGGGACTTCGGTATCCACCCTATCATGTGATTATCGCTAATACGGCCGACGGGTAGGACAACGATCGGAATTAGGGTTTAATGGTGAAACGTTACCTCTAAGAGTGATACCAGCATCCCATGGGCCCGATATTCCGGTCGGTGCCCAGGATGATACGCCGGACTACCCGAGTTCGGTCAGTGGGCATTCCCATGTCCATTAACACTGACCGACTCCGGAAGCACTAAGCTCGCAACGATAACTCCCAACATATCATCCTGCCGTTCCCACTCGCTAGGATTCGATGTCTACGCTAAGGGCGTGAGCTATGGCTAGGGAGTCAACCGCCAAGTTTATTCCCCCTTGGCCCAACGGTCAAAGGCGGTCTTTTTCCCACCGATGACAATGAAACACCCCGCGTAACCAATAGATTCCTAATCCCTATCGATTTCCTAGTCATATGGACGCATCAGGGAGAACCCACGAAGGGGTTTCGACCAAAATCCCAGATTAGGGAACTACTCACACATATTTGCTAAAAAGCGATCTAAATGAAAATCGACCGTTAAAAACATAATCAGATGATTGGAATGAAGTAATAGCAATGCAAATAAGATAATATTAAAGTTTGGTTAAGATCAGAACACTTACAAATAACAAAGAAATTACAGCAGTCACAAGAGAGAAAAACAGTAAAAAAATAACAACTCCCGTTTTCTGGAAACCTAGGGCTTCTATATATAGAAAACGACATCACCCGATCGGGTGAAGAATCACCCGATCGGGTGACCTGCTGTGAACTTCGACAGCAATCTTCAGATTTTCAGGCGACACGGTCGGTTGGCGGAAGCTGCTCGTCATTTGGATCTTGAGCTCATCGGGTGAATCGATCAGTTGATTAATCAACCGATCGGTTGTAATTGTTTCCCAAAAAGACAGAGACTTGCGACATTTTGGCACAATCAGCTGGCCGTCAGGTGAGCTGTCCGGGTCGTGTCTTCGAGGAAACGGTTACAGATGAACCGATCGGGTGAAGATCACCCGATCGGTTGGATTTCAGCTCCAATTTCCCAAGAAGTTCGTCGGATTGAACCGGTCGGCGACCCAGTCTCTTGATGCCCATATCGCTTAAGCAGCTGTCTGGGTGGTGCACGCATGCATCCCTGATCGGTTGGCGTATCCAACCGATCGGGTGGGGGGCTGAAAGATGGAGATCTTTGTCGTTTGACCCCCTGGATCACGCGTGACTCCTCCTGTTGCTCCGGGGACTTATGATATCGTCGTTAAACGTCCCCTACGCTGCCAAACTCCTGTGAACATACAAAAGCACGGAAAAGTGAAAGAAAACGAGAAAATACGAGAAAACGGATAC
>CM061133.1:119648495-119726494 GCA_030789695.1 Scilla litardierei
ATTTAGACAGTTTTGCTCATCGCGCAAAAATGTCAAAATTTTGCCGGGTGTGTAGGCTGAGTAATTTTGGGTAAATGTCGACAGTTTTGCCCAGCGCGGAAAACAGTCACAATTTTGCCGGGTGTGGGTGCTGGTTATTTTGGGTAAATGTAGACAGTTTTGCCCAACGCGGAAAACGGTCAAAATTTTGCCGGGTGTGCGCGCTGGTTATTTTGGGTAAATTTAGACAGTTTTGCCCAGCGCGCAAAACTGTCACAATTTTGCCGAGTGTGCGAGCTGGTAATTTTCGGTAAATGTAGAAAGTTTTTCCCAATGCGCAAAACGGTCACAATTTTGCCGACTATGTGCCCTGAGTAAGTTTGGTTAAATGTATACATTTTTCCTCAGCACGCAAAACGGTCACAATTTTTTCGGTTGTGCGTGCTGAGTCACGTTGGGTAAATGTAGACATATTTGGTCAGCATGCAAAACGGTCACAATTTTGCAGGTTGTGCGTACTGGATCATTTTGGGTAAATGTAGATATTATTTGCGTAGTGCGCAAAACAGTCACAATGTTGTCAGTTATGCGCGCTGGGTAATTTTGGGTAAATGTAGATAGTTTTACCCAGTATGCAAAACGGTTACATTTTTTACGGTTGTGCGCATTGTGTAATTTTGAGTAAATGTAGACAGTTTTACTCAGCGATTAAAACTGTCACAATTTTTCCGGTTGCGCGCTTGGTAATTTTTGGAAAATGTAAACAGTTTTGCTCAGCGCGTAAAACGGTCAGAATTTTGCTGACAGTGCGCGTTGGGTAATTTTGGACAAATGTAGGCAGTTTAGCTCAGCACGCAAAAAGGTCTCACTTTTGCCGGCTATGCACTCTGGATAATTTTGGGTAAATATCGACATTTTTGCCCAGTGCGCAAAACGGTCACAATTTTTGTCGGTTGTGCCCACATAGCAATTTTGGGTAAATGTAGACATTTTTGCATACCACACAAAATGGTCACAAATTTGACGGTTGTGCACGCTGAGTAATTTTGGGTAAATGTAGTCATTTATTGTGCAGCACGCAAAATAGTCACAATTTTGCCGGCTGGGCGCGCTGTGTAATTTTGGGTAAATGTAGACTATTTTGTAATTTTGGGTAAATGTAGACGCTTTTGCTCAGCACGCAAAACGGTCACAATTTTGCCGGATCTACGCGCTGAGTAAATTTGGTTAAATGTAGATATTTTTTGCTCTGAGCGCAAAATGGTCACCATTTTGCCGGTTGTGAGGGTTGAGTATTTTTGGGCAAATGTAAAACTTTTTTGTCAACATGAAAAATGGTCACAATTCTGCAGGTTGTGCGTGCTGAGGAATTTTGGGAAAATTTAGGCAGTTCTGCGCAGTACTCAAATCAATCACAATTTTGCCGGTTGTGCGGGCTAAATAATTTTAGGTAAATATTGACATTTTTGCTCAGCGCACAAAACGGTCACAATTTTGCCGGGTGCGTGTGCTGGTAATTTTGGGTAAATGTAGATAGCTTTGTCCAGCGTGCAAAACGGTCATAATTTTGCCGGCTATGCGCGTTGAGTAAATTTGCTTAAATGTAGACATTTTTACTCATCGTGCAAAATGATCACAATTTTGCCGGTTGTGAGCGCTGAGTAATTTTTTGTAAATGTAGACATATTTGGTTAGCGCGCAAAACAGTCACAATTTTGCAGGTTGTGTGCGCTGGGTCACTTTGGGTAAATGTAGACATTTGTGCTCAGCGCGCAAAACGATCACAATTTTGCAGATTGTGGGCGCTGGGTAATTTTGGGTAAATGTAGACATTATTTAAATAGCGCGCAAAACAGTCACAATTTTGTCGGTTGTGCGCTCTGGGTAATTTCGGGTAAATGCAGTCAGTTTTCTCCAGTGCGCAAAACGGTCACATTTTTGCCGGTTGTGCGCCCTGGGTAATTTTGAGTAAATATAGACATTTTTGCTCAGCGCGCAAAAGAGTCACAATTTTGATGGTTTTGCGCGCTGGGCAATTTTTGGAAAATATAGACAGTTTTGGTCAGTCCTAAAAACGGTCACAATTTTGCCGGTTGTTCAGGTTGAGTAATTTGAGGTAAATGTTAACATTTTTGCGCAACGCGCAAAACGGTCACAATTTTGCCAGGTGTGTGTGCTGGTAATTTTGAGTAAATGGAGACATTTTTGCCCAGCGCGCTAAACGGTCACAATTTTGCCGGATGTGTGCGCCGGTTATTTCATGTAAATGTAGACAGTTTTGCCCAGTGTGCAAAACGGTCACAATTTTCCCGGCTATGCACGCTGAGTAATTTTGGTTAAATGTAGACATTTTTCCTCAGGGCGCAAAATGGTCACAATTTTGTCAATTGTGCGCACTGATGTATACATGCTTGGTCAGCGCACAAAACGGTCATAATTTTGCAGGTTGTGCGCACAGGGTCACTTTGGGTAAATGTAGGCATTATTTGCGTAGGGCGCAAAACAGTTATAATTTTGTGGTTGTGCGAGCTGGGTAATTTTGGCTAAATATATACAGTTTTGCCTAGCGAACAAAACGGTCACATTTTTGCCGGTTGTGCGCACTGTGTAATTTTGGCCAAATGTAAACAGTTTTGCTAAGCACGAAACACTGTCACAATACTGCCGGTTGTGCGGGCTGAGTAATTTTGGGTAAATGTGGAAATTTTTTTCCAGTTCGCAAAATGCTCATAAGTTTGCCGGGTGTGTGCTGGTAATTTTGGGTAAATGTCGACAGTTTTGCCTAGCGCGCAAAACGGTCACAATTTTGCCGACTGCGCGCTGAGTAATTTTGGTTAAATGTAGACATTTTTGCTAAGCGCGCAAAGGGATCACAATTTTGTCGGTTGTGAGCATTGAGTAATTTTGGTTAAATGTAGACATATTTGTTCAGCACACAAAACGGTCACAATTTTGTCGGTTGTGCGCGATGGTTCACTTTGGGTTAATGTGGACATTTGTGCTCAATGCGCAAAACAGTCACAATTTTGCGGGTTGTGTGCAATGGGTAATTTTGGGTAAAAGTAGACAATATTTGCGTAGCGCGCAAAACGGTCACAATTTTGCCGGTTGTGCGCGTTGGGTAATTTTGGGTAAATGTAGACAGTTTTGCCGAGCGCGCAGAGCGTTCACATTTTTGTCAGTTGTGCGCACTGGGTAATTTTGGGTAAATTTAGACACTTTTGCTCAGCGCGCAAAACTGTCACAATTTTGACGGTTGTGCATGCAGGGAAATTTTTGGAAAATTTAGGCAGTTTTGGTCGGGGCGAAAAACGGTCACAATTTTGCTGGTTGTGCAGGTTGAGTAATTTTAGGTAAATGTTGACATTTTTGCGCAGCATGCAAAACGGTCACAATTTTACCGTGTGTGCGCTCTTGTAATTTTGAGTAAATGTAAACATTCTTGCCCAGCGCGCTAAACGGTCACAATTTTTTCGGTTGTGCGCGCTGGTAATTTTGGGTAAATGTAGACAGTTTTGCCCAGTGCGCAAAACGATCACAATTTTACCGGATATGCGCGCTGAGTAATTTTTGTTAACTGAAGACATTTTTGCTCCGCTCGCAAAATGGTCACAATTTTACCGGTCGTGAGCACTGAGTAATTTTGGGTAAATGTAGAAAAATTTGGTCAGCGCGCAAAACAGTCACAATTTTGCAGGTTTTACGCGCTGGTACACTTTGGGTAAATGTAGACATTTGTGCTCAGCGCGCAAAACAGTCACAATTTTGCGTGTTGTGGGCACTGGGTAATTATGGGTAAATGTCGAGATTATTTGCGTAGCGCGCAAAACGGTCACAATTTTGCCGTTTGTGCACGCTGGGTAATTTTGGGTAAATGTAGACAGTTTTGCCCAGCGCTAAAAACTGTCACAATTTTCCCGGTTGTGTGCGTTCGGTAATTTTGGGCAAATGTAGGCAGTTTTGCTCAGCGCATAAAATGGTCTCAATTTTGCTGGCTGTGCGCGTTGCGTAATTTTGGGTAAATGTATCATGTTTTGCGCAGGGCGCAAAACGGTCACAATTTTGCCGGCTGTGCGCACTGGTTAATTTTGTGTAAATGTCGACATTTTTGCCCAGCGCGCAAAACAGTCACAATTTTTACCGGTTGTGCACACATGGCAATTTTGGGCAAAAGTAGATATTTTTGCACAGCAAGCAAAACGGTCACAATTTTGCTGGGTGTGTGCGCTGGTATTTTTGGGTAAATTTTTGCACAGTGCGCAAAACTGTCACAATTTTCCCGGTGTGCGCCCTGGTTTTTTGGGTAAATGTAGACAATTTTGCACAGCGCGAAAAAACGGTCACGATTTTGTCGGGTGTGCGCGCTGGTAATTTTTGCTAAATGTAGACAGTTTTACCTAGCGCGCAAAACGATCACAATTTTGTAGGTTTTGCGAGCTGTGTCACTTTGGGTAAAAGTAGGCATAATTTGCGTAGTGCGCAAAACAGTCACAATGTTGCGGGTTGTGCGCGCTGAGTAAATTTGGGTAAATGTATACAGTTTTGCCCAGCACGTAAAACAGTTACATTTTTGCCGGTTGTGTGCACTGTGTAATTTTGGGTAAATGTAGACAGTTTTGTTCAACGCGCAAAACGGTCACAATTATGTTGGTTGTGCGTGCTGAGACACTTTGGGAAAATGTAGACAGATTTGGTCAGCGCAAAACAGTCACAATTTTGCACGTTGTGCGCGCTCACATTGGGTAAATGTAGACAATATTTGCGTAGTGCGCGAAACAGTCACAATGTTGCGAGTTGTGCGCGCTGGGTAATTTTGGGTAAATGTAGACAGTTTTGCCCAGCATGAAAAGCGGTGACATTTTTGTCGGTTGTGAGCACTGTGTAATTTTGGGTTAATGTAGACAGTTTTGCTCAGCGCACAAAACTGTCACAATTTTGCCGGTTGGGCGTGCTGGGTAAATTTTTGAAAAATGTAGACTGTTTTGCTCAGTGCGCAAAATGGTCACAATTATGCCGGCAGTGTGCGTTGGGTAATTTTGGGTAAATATAAGCAGTTTAGCTTAGCTTGCAAAACGGTCTAACTTTTGCCGGCTGTGCGCATTGCGTAATATTAGGCAAATGTATACTGTTTTGCTCTGGGCGCAAAACTGTCACATTTTGACGGCTTGGCGCGCTGGATAATTTTGGGTAAATGTCGACATTTCTGCCCACTGCGCAAAACGGCCACAATTTTTGCCGGTTGTGCACACTTGGCAATTTTGGGTAAATGTATACATTTTTGCACAGCGCGTAAAACGGTCACAATTTTGCCGTGTGTTCACGCTGGGTAATTTTGGGTAAATGTAGACAGTTTTTGCGCAGCGTGCAAAACAGTCACAATTTTGCCGGAAGTGCGCGCTGGATAATTTTCGATAAATGTAGACACTTTTGCTCAGCACGCAAAACGATGACAATTTTGCCGGATGTGCACGCTGAGTAATTTTGGTTAAATGTAGACATTTTTTGTTCCGCGCACAAAATGGTCACTATTTTGCCGGTTGTGAGCGTTGAGTAATTTTGGGCAAATGTAGACATTTTTTGTCCACGTGCAAAACGGTCACAATTTTGCTGGTTGTGTGCATTGAGGAATTTTGGGAAATTTTAGACAGTTTTGCTCAGCGTGCAAAATTGTCAAAATTTTACAGGTTGTGCGGGCTGAGTAATTTTTGGTAAATGTTGACATTTTTGACCAGCGCGCAAAACGGTCACAATTTTTGCTCAGCACGCAAACCGTCACAATTTTGTCGTTTGTGCGTGCGGAGTCACTTTGGGTAAATGTAGACATATTTGGTCAGTACGCAAAACGGTCACAATTTTGCAGGTTGTGCGCACTGGACCACTTTGGGTAAATGTAGACATTATTTGCTTAGTGTGCAAAACAGTCACAATGTTGCCGGTTGTGCACGCGTAAATGTGGACAGTTTTCCCCAGCACGCAAAATGGTAACATTTTTACCGGTTGTGTGCACTGTGCAATTTTGGGTGAATGTAGACAGTTTTGCTCAGCGTGCAAAACTGTCACAATTTTGAAGGTTGTGCGCGTCGGGTAATTTTTGAAAAATATATACATTTTTGCTCACCGCGTAAAACGATCAGAATTTTGCTGACAGTGTGCGTTGGGTAATTTTGGACAAATGTAGGCAGTTTAGCTCGCGCAAAAATGTCTCACTTTTACCGGCTGTTCGCGCTGGGTAATTTGTGATAAATGTCAACATTTTAGCCCAGTGCGAAAAACGGTCACGATTTTTGCCGGATGTGCACATATAGCAATTTTGGGCAAATGTAGACATTTTTGCATAGCGCGTAAAATGGTCACAATTTTGCCGGTTGTGCACGCTGGGTAATTTTGGGTAAATGTAGACATTTTTTGCGCAGCGCGCAAAACAGTCACAATTTTGCCGGCTGTGCGCGCTGGGTAATTTTTGGTAAATGTAGACAGTTTTGCTAAGTACGCAAAACGGTCATAATTTTGCCGGTTTTGCACGCTGGGTAATTTTGGGTAAATGTAGTCTATTTTGTAATTTTGGCTAAATGTAGACACTTTTGCTCAGCACGCAAAACGGCCACAATTTTGTCGGATGTGCGCGCTGCGTAAATTTGGTTAAATGTAGACATTTTTTGCTCCGTGCGCAAAATGGTCACCATTTTGCCGGTTGTGAGGGTTGAGTATTTTTGGGCAAATGTAGACATTTTTGGTCAACGTGAAAAACGATCGCAATTTTGCAGGTTGTGCGCGTTGAGGAATTTTGGGAAAATTTAGACAGTTCTGCTCAGCGCGCAAAACAGTCACAATTTTGCCGGTTGTGCGGGCTGAGTAATTTTAGGTAAATGTTGACATTTTGCCTAGCGCGCAAAACGGTCACAATTTTGTCGGGTGCGTGTGCTGGTTATTTTGGGTAAATGTAGACAGTTTTGCCCAGCGCGCAAAACGGTCACAATTTTGCCGGCTATGCGCGTTGAGTAATTTTGGTTAAATGTAGACATTTTTGCTCAGCGCGTAAATTGCTCACAATTTTGCCGGTTGTGAGCGCTGAGTAATTTTGGGTAAATGTATACATTTTTGCACAGCGCGTAAAACGGTCACAATTTTACCGTGGGTGCACGCTGTGTAATTTTGGGTAAATGTAGACAGTTTTTGTACAGCGTGCAAAACAGTCATAATTTTGCCGGCTGTGCGCGCTGGATAATTTTGGATAAATGTAGACACTTTTGCTCAGCACGCAAAACGATGACAATTTTGCTGGATGTGCACGCAGAGTAATTTTGGTTAAATGTAGACATTTTTTGTTCCGGGCACAAAATGGTCACTATTTTGTCGGTTGTGAGCGTTGAGTATTTTTGGGCAAATGTAGACATTTTTTGTCCACATGCAAAACAGTCACAATTTTGCTGGTTGTGCGCGCTGAGGAATTTTGGGAAATTTTAGACAGTTTTTCTCAGTGTGCAAAATAGTCAAAATTTTACCGGTTGTGCGGGCTGAGTAATTTTTGGTAAATGTTGACATTTTTGACCAGCGCGCAAAACGGTCACAATTTTTGCTCAGCATGCAAAACGTCACAATTTTGTCGTTTGTGCGTGCGGAGTCACTTTGGGTAAATGTAGACATATTTGGTCAGCGCGTAAAACGGTCACAATTTTGAAGGTTCTGCGCACTGGACCACTTTGGGTAAATGTAGACATTATTTGCTTAGTGTGCAAAACAGTCACAATGTTGCCGGTTGTGCACGCGTAAATGTGGACAGTTTTCCCCAGCACGCAAAATGGTTATGTTTTTGCCGGTTGTGTGCACTGTGCAATTTTGGGTGAATGTAGACAGTTTTGCTCAGCGTGCAAAACTGTCACAATTTTGAAGGTTGTGCGCGCCGGGTAATTTTTGAAAAATATATACAGTTTTGCTCACCGCGTAAAACGGTCAGAATTTTGCTGACAGTGTGCGTTGGGGAATTTTGGACAAATGTAGGCAGTTTAGCTCGCGCAAAAAGGTCTCACTTTTACCGGCTGTTCGCGCTGGGTAATTTGTGATAAATGTCAACATTTTTGCCCAGTGCGAAAAACGGTCACAATTTTTGCCGGATTTGCACATATAGCAATTTTGGGCAAATGTAGACATTTTTGCAAAGCGCGCAAAACAGTCACAATTTTGCCGGCTGTGCGCGCTGGGTAATTTTGGGTAAATGTAGACAGTTTTGCTAAGTACGCAAAACGGTCATAATTTTGCCGGTTTTGCACGCTGGGTAATTTTGGGAAAATGTAGTCTATTTTGTAATTTTGGCTTAATGTAGACACTTTTGCTCAGCACGCAAAACGGCCACAATTTTATTGGATGTGCGCGCTGCGTAAATTTGGTTAAATGTAGACATTTTTTGCTCCGTGCGCAAAATGGTCACCATTTTGCCGGTTGTGAGGGTTGAGTATTTTTGGGCAAATGTAGACATTTTTGGTCAACGTGAAAAACGATCGCAATTTTGCAGGTTGTGCGCGTTGAGGAATTTTGGGAAAATTTAGACAGTTCTGCTCAGCGCGCAAAACAGTCACAATTTTGCCGGTTGTGCGGGCTGAGTAATTTTAGGTAAATGTTGACATTTTGCCTAGCGCGCAAAACGGTCACAATTTTGTCGGGTGCGTGTGCTGGTAATTTTGGGTAAATGTAGAGAGTTTTGCCCAGCGCGCAAAACGGTCACAATTTTGCCGGCTATGCGTGTTGAGTAATTTTGGTTAAATGTAGACATTTTTGCTCAGCGCGCAAATTGCTCACAATTTTGCCGGTTGTGAGCGCTGAGTAATTTTGTGTAAATGTAGACATATTTGGTCAGCGCGCAAAACGGTCACAATTTTGTAAGTTGTGTACGCTGGCTCATTTTGGGTAAATGTAGACATTGGTACTCAGTGCGCAAAACGGTCACAATTTTGCCGGTTGTGTGCGCTGGGTAATGTTTGGCAAATGTTGGCAATTTTGCCCAGTGCGCAAAACGGTAACATTTTTGCCGGTTGTGCGCCCTGTGTAATTTTGGGTAAATGTAGGCAGTTTTCCTCAGCGCGCAAAACTGTCACAATTTTGACGGTTGTGCGCACTGGGTAATTTTTGGAAAATGTAGACAGTTTTGGTCAACGCTATAAACATACACAATTTTGTCGGTTTTGCAGGCTGAGTAATTTGGGGTAAATGTTGACTTTTTGCGCCGCGCGCAAAACGGTCACAATTTTGCCGGGTGAGTGCGCTGATAATTTTAAGTAAATGTAGACACTTTTGCCCAGCGCGCTAAAAGGTCACAATTTTGCCGGATGTGCGCGCTAGTAGTTTTAGGTAAACCTAGACGGTTTTGCCCAGTGCGGAAACGGTCACAATTTTGCCGGCTATGTGCGCTGAGTAATTTTGATTAAATGTATACATTTTTCCTCAGAGTGCAAAACGGTCACAATTTTGTCGGTTGTGCGTGCTGAGTCACTTTGGTTAAATGTAGATATATTTGGTCAGCGAACAAAACAATCACAATTTTGCAGGTTGTGCGCGCTGGGTCACTTTGGGTAACTGTAGGCATTATTTGCGTAGTGCGCAAAACAGTCACAATTTTGCGTGTTGTGCGCGCTGGGTAATTTTGGGTAATGTATACAGTTTTGCCCACCGCACAAAACAGTCACATTTTTTGCCGGTTGTGCGCACTGTGTAATTTTTGCCAAATGTAGACAGTGTTGCTCAACGCGCAAAACTGTCATAATTTGGCCGGTTGTGTGGGCTGAGTAATTTTGGGTAAATGTTGACATTTTTGTCTAGTGTGCAAAACGGTCACAAGTTTTCTGGGTGTGTGCTGTTAATTTTGGTTAAATGTAGACAGTTTTGCCCGGCCCACAAAACGGTCACAATTTTGCCGGCTATGCGCGCTGAGTAATTTTGGTTAAATGAAGACATTTTTGCTCAGCGCGCAAAAGGATCATAATTTTTTCGGTTGTGAGCGCTGAGTAATTTTGGTTAAATGTAGACATATTTGGTCAGCGCACAAAACAGTCACAATTTTGCAGGTTGTGCGCGATGGGTCACTTTGGGTAAATGTTGACATTTGTGCTCAACGCATAAAATAGTCACAATTTTGTAGGTTGTGTGCACTGGGTAATTTTGGTTAAATGTAGACTTTATTTGCGTAGCGCACGAAACGGTCACAATTTTGCCGGTTCTGCGCGCTGGGTAATTTTGGGTAAATGTAGACATTATTTGCGTAGCGCGCAAAATGGTCACAATTTTGCCGGTTCTGCGCGCTGGGTAATTTTGGGTAAATGTAAACAGTTTTGCCCAGTGCGCAGAATGGTCATATTATTGCCGGTTGTGCGCATTGGATAATTTTTGGTAAATATAGACAGTTTTGCTCCGCGGGCAAAACCGTCACAATTTTGACGGTTGTGCGTGCTGGGCAATTTTTGGAAAATGTAGGCAGTTTTGGTGAGCGCGAAAAACGGTCACAATTTTGCCGGTTGTGCAGGCTGAGTAATTTTGGGTAAATGTTGACATTTTTGCACAGCACACAAAACGGTCACAATTTTGCCATGTGTGTGCTCTTGTAATTTTGGCTAAATGTAGACATTTTTGCCCAGTGCGCTAAACGGTCATAATATTGTCGGTTGTATGTGCTGGTAAATTTGGGTAAATGTAGAGAGTCTTGCCAAGTGCGTAAAACGGTCAAATTTTGTCGACTATGCGCGCTGCGTAATTTTGGTTAAATGTAGACATTTTTGCTCAGAGCGCAAAATGGTCACAATTTTATCGATTGTGTGCGCTGAGTCACTTTGGGTAAATGTAGACATATTTGGTCAGCGCGCAAAAATGTCACAATTTTGCAGGTTGTGCGCGCTGGGTCACTTTGGGTAAATGTAGCTATTATTTAGGTTGTACGGAAAACCGTCACAATTTGCGGGTTATACGCGTTGGGTAATTTTGGGTAAATGTAGACAGTTTTGTCCAGCACGCAAAACGGTCACATTAGTGCTAGTTGTGCGTACTGTGTAATTTTGGGTAAATGTAGACAGTTTTGCTCTGAGCGCAAAACGGTCATGATTTTGCTGGATGTGTGCACTGCGTAATTTTGGGTAAATATAGACAGTTTTGTCCAGCACGCAGATCGGTCACAATTTTTCCGTCTATGCGCGCTGGGTAATTTTGAGTAAATATAGCTAGTTTTGCTAAGCACGCAAAACGGTTACAATTTTTCCGGTTGTGCACTGGGTTAATTTTGCTTAAATGTAGACAATTTTGTAATTTGGGGAAAATGTGTAGATACTTTTGATCAGCACGCAAAATGGTCACAATTCTGCGGGATGAGCGCGTTGAGTAATTTTGGTCAAATGTAGACATTTTTTGCTCCGCGCGCAAAATGGTCACCATTTTGCTGGTTGTGAGCGTTTAGTAATTTTGGGCAAATGTAGACATTGTCAACGTGTAAAACAGTCACAATTTTGCATGTTGTGCGTGCTGAGGAAATTTGGGAAAATTTCGGCAGTTCTGCTCAGCGCGCAAAACGGTCACAATTTTGCCGGCATGGCGCGCTGGATAATTTTGGGTAAATGTTGACATTTTTTCCCAGTGCGTAAAATGGTCACAATTTTTGCCGGTTGTGCTCAAATGGCAATTTTGGGTAAATGTAGACATTTTTGCACAGCGCGCAAAACGGTAACAATTTTGCCTTGTGTGCACGCTGGGTAATTTTGGTAAATGTCGACATTTTTTGCGTAGCGCGCAAAACAGTCACAATTTTGCTGGCTGTGCGCGCTGGGTAATTTTGGATAAATGTAGATACTTTTGCTCAGCACGGAAAACGGTGACAATTTGTCCGGATGTGCGCGCTGCGTAATTTTGGTTAAATGTAGACATTTTTTGCTCCGCGAGCCAAATTGTCAACAATTTGCCGGTTGTGAGTGTTGAGTAATTTTGGATAAATGTAGATACTTTTGCTCAGCACGGAAAACGGTGACAATTTGTCCGGATGTGCGCGCTGCGTAATTTTGGTTAAATGTAGACATTTTTTGCTCCGCGAGCCAAATTGTCAACAATTTGCCGGTTGTGAGTGTTGAGTAATTTTGGATAAATGTAGACAGTTTTGCCCAGCACGCAAAACTGTTACATATTTGCCAGTTGTGCGCACTGTGTAATTTTGGGTGAATGTAAACAGTTTTGTTCAGCGCGCAAAACTGTCACAATTTTGCTGGTTGTGCAAGTTGGGTAATTTTTGCAAAATGTAGACAGTTTTGTTCAGCGCGCAAACCGGTCACAATTATGTTGGTTGTGCGTGCCGAGACACTTTGGAAAAATGTAGACAGATTTTGTCAAAGCGCAAAACGGTCACAATTTTGCAGGTTGTGCGCGCTCACATTGGGTAAATGTTGACAATATTTGCGTAGTGCGCGAAACAGTCACAATGTTGCGGGTTGTGCGCGCTGGGTAATTTTGGGTAAATGTAGACAGTTTTACCCAGCATGAAAAACGGTTACATTTTTGTCGGTTGTGCACACTGTGTAATTTTGGGTTAATGTAGACAGTTTTGCTCAGCGCACAAAACTGTCACAATTTTGCCGGTTGTGCGTGTTGGGTAAATTTTTGAAAAATGTGGACTGTTTTGCTCAGTGCGCAAAATGGTCACAATTATGCCGGCAGTGCGCGTTGGGTAATTTTGGGTAAATATAAGCAGTTTAGCTTAGCTTGCAAAACGGTCTAACTTTTGTCGGCTGTGCGCATTGCGTAATATTGGGCAAATGTATACTGTTTTGCTATGTGCACAAAACTGTCACATTTTGCCGGCTTGGCGCGCTTGTTAATTTTAGGTAAATGTCGAAATTTCTGCCCAGTGCGCAAAACGGCCACAATTTTTGCCCGTGCACACTTGGCAATTTTGGGTAAATGTATACATTTTTGCATAGCGCGTAAAACGGTCACAATTTTGCCGTGTGTTCACGCTGGGTAATTTTGGGTAAATGTAGACAGTTTTTGCGCAGCGTGCAAAATCGTCACAATTTTGCCGGCTGTGCGCGCTGGATAATTTTGGATAAATGTAGACACTTGCTCAGAACGCAAAACGATGACAATTTTGCCGGATGTGCACGTTGAGTAATTTTGGTTAAATGTAGACATTTTTTGTTCCGCGCACAAAATGGTCACTATTTTGCCGGTTGTGAGCGTTGAGTATTTTTGGGCAAATGTAGACATTTTTTGTCCACGTGCAAAACGGTCACAATTTTGCTGGTTGTGCGCGCTGAGGAATTTTGGGAAATTTTAGACAGTTTTGCTCAGCGTGCAAAATTGTCAAAATTTTACCGGTTGTGCATGCTGAGTAATTTTTGGTAAATGTTGACATTTTTGACCAGCGCGCAAAACGGTCACAATTTTTGCTCAGCACGGAAAACGTCACAATTTTTTCGTTTGTGCTTGTGGAGTCACTTTGGGTAAATGTAGAGATATTTGGTCAGCACGCAAAACGGTCACAATTTTGCAGGTTGTGCGCACTGGACCACTTTGGGTAAATGTAGATATTATTTGCTTAGTGTGCAAAACAGTCACAATGTTGCCGGTTGTGCACGCGTAAATGTGGACAGTTTTCCCCAGCACGCAAAATGGTTACATTTTTGCCGGTTGTGTGCACTGTGCAATTTTGGGTGAATGTAGACAGTTTTGCTCAGCGTGCAAAACTGTCTCAATTTTGAAGATTGTGCGCGCCGGGTAATTTTTGAAAAATATATACAGTTTTGCTCACCGCGTAAAACGGTCAGAATTTTGCTGACAGTGTGCGTTGGGTAATTTTGGACAAATGTAGGCAGTTTAGCTCGCGCAAAAAGGTCTCACTTTTACCGGCTGTTCGCACTGGGTAATTTGTGATAAATGTCAACATTTTTGCCCAGTGCGAAAAAACGGTCACAATTCTTGCCGGATGTGCACATATAGCAATTTTGGGCAAATGTAGACATTTTTGCATAGCGCGCAAAATAGTCACAATTTTGCCGGTTGTGCACGCTGGGTAATTTTGGGTAAATGTAGACATTTTTTGCGCAGCGCACAAAACAGTCACAATTTTGCCGGCTGTGCGCGCTGGGTAATTTTGGGTAAATGTAGACAGTTTTGCTAAGTACGCAAAACGGTCATAATTTTGCCGGTTTTGCACGCTGGGTAATTTTGGGAAAATGTAGTCTATTATGTAATTTTGGCTAAATGTAGACACTTTTGGTCAGCACGCAAAACGGCCACAATTTTGTCGGATGTGCGCGCTGCGTAAATTTGGTTAAATGTAGACATTTTTTGCTCAGTGCGCAAAATGGTCACCATTTTGCCGGTTGTGAGGGTTGAGTATTTTTGGGCAAATATAGACATTTTTGGTCAACGTCAAAAACTATCGCAATTTTGCAGGTTGTGCGCGTTGCGGAATTTCAGGAAAATTTAGACAGTTCTGCTCAGCGCGCAAAACAGTCACAATTTTGCCGGTTGTGCGGGCTGAGTAATTTTAGGTAAATGTTGACATTTTGCCCAGCGCGCAAAACGGTCACAATTTTGTCGGGTGCGTGTGCTGGTAATTTTGGGTAAATGTGGACAGTTTTTCACAGCGCGCAAAACGGTCACAATTTTGCCGACTATGCGCGTTGAGTAATTTTGGTTAAATGTAGACATTTTTGCTCAGCGCGTAAATTGCTCACAATTTTGCCTGTTGTGAGCGCTGAGTAATTTTGGGTAAATGTATACATTTTTGCACAGCGCGTAAAACGGTCACAATTTTACCGTGTGTGCACGCTGGGTAATTTTGGGTAAATGTAGACAGTTTTTGCACAGCGTGCAAAACAGTCACAATTTTGCCGGCTGTGCGTGCTGGATAATTTTGGATAAATGTAGACACTTTTGCTCAGCACGCAGAACGATGACAATTTTGCCAGATGTGCACGCTGAGTAATTTTGGTTAAATGTAGACATTTTTTGTTCCGCACACAAAATGGTCACTATTTTGCCGGTTGTGAGCGTTGAGTATTTTTGGGCAAATGTAGACATTTTTTGTCCACATGCAAAACGGTCACAATTTTGCTGGTTGTGCGCGCTGAGGAATTTTGGGAAATTTTAGACAGTTTTGTTCAGCGTGCAAAATTGTCAAAATTTTACCGGTTGTGCGGGCTGAGTAATTTTTGGTAAATGTTGACATTTTTGACCAGCGCGCAAAACGGTCACAATTTTTGCTCAGCACGCAAAATGTCACAATTTTGTCGTTTGTGCATGCGGAGTCACTTTGGGTAAATGTAGACATATTTGGTCAGCGCGCAAAACGGTCACAATTTTGCAGGTTGTGCGCACTGGACCACTTTGGGTAAATGTAGACATTATTTGCTTAGTGTGCAAAACAGTCACAATGTTGCAGGTTGTGCACGCGTAAATGTGGACAGTTTTCCCCAGCACGCAAAATGGTTACATTTTTGCCGGTTGTGTGCACTGTGCAATTTTGGGTGAATGTAGACAGTTTTGCTCAGCGTGCAAAACTGGCACAATTTTGAAGGTTGTGCGCGCCGGGTAATTTTTGAAAAATATATACAGTTTTGCTCACCGCGTAAAACGGTCAGAATTTTGCTGACAGTGTGCGTTGGGGAATTTTGGACAAATGTAGGCAGTTTAGCTCGCGCAAAAAGGTCTCACTTTTACCGGCTGTTCGCGCTGGGTAATTTGTGATAAATGTCAACATTTTTGCACAGTGCGAAAAACGGTCACAATGTTTGCCGGATGTGCACATATAGAAATTTTGGGCAAATGTAGACAGTTTTGCGCAGCGCGCAAAAGGGTCACCATTTTGCCGGCTGTGCGCGCTGGGTAATTTTGGGTAAATGTAGACAGTTTTGCTAAGTACGCAAAACTGTCATAATTTTGCCGGTTTTGCACGCTGGGTAATTTTGGGAAAATATAGTCTATTTTGTAATTTTGGCTAAATGTAGACACTTTTGCTCAGCACGCAAAACGGCCACAATTTTGTCGGATGTGCGCGCTGCGTAAATTTGGTTAAATGTAGACATTTTTTGCTCCGTGCGCAAAATGGTCACCATTTTGCCGGTTGTGAGGGTTGAGTATTTTTGGGCAAATGTAAACATTTTTGGTCAACGTGAAAAACGATCGCAATTTTGCAGGTTGTGCGCGTTGAGGAATTTTGGGAAAATTTAGACAGTTCTGCTCAGCGCGCAAAACAGTCACAATTTTCCCGGTTGTGCGGGCTGAGTAATTTTAGGTAAATGTTGACATTTTGCCTAGCGCGCAAAACGGTCACAATTTTGTCGGGTGCGTGTGCTGGTTATTTTGGGTAAATGTAGACAGTTTTGCCCAGCGCGCAAAATGGTCACAATTTTTCCGGCTATGCGCGTTGAGTAATTTTGGTTAAATGTAGACATTTTTGCTCAGCGCGCAAATTGCTCACAATTTTGCCGGTTGTGAGCGCTGAGTAATTTTGGGTAAATGTAGACATATTTGGTCAGCGCGCAAAACGGTCACAATTTTGTAAGTTGTGTACGCTGGCTCATTTTGGGTAAATGTAGACATTGGTATTCAGCGCGCAAAACGGTTACAATTTTGCCGGTTGTGTGCGCTGGGTAATGTTTGGCAAATGTAGACAATTTTGCCCAACGCGCAAAACGGTAACAATTTTGCCGGTTGTGCACCCCTGGGTAATTTTGGGTAAATGTAGGCAGTTTTCCTCAGCGCGCAAAACTGTCACAATTTTGACGATTGTGCGCGCTGGGTAATTTTTGGAAAATGTAGACAGTTTTGGTCAGCGCTATAAACATACACAATTTTGTCGGTTTTGCAGGCTGAGTAATTTGGGGTAAATGTTGACATTTTTGCGCAGCGCGCAAAACGGTCGCAATTTTGCCGGGTGAGTGCGCTGATAATTTTGAGTAAATGTAGACATTTTTGCCCAGCGCGCTAAAAGGTCACAATTTTGCCGGATGTGCACGCTAGTAGTTTTGGGTAAACGTAGACGGTTTTGCCCAGTGCGGAAAGCGGTCACAATTTTGCCGGCTATGTGCGCTGAGTAATTTTGATTAAATGTATACATTTTTCCTCAGAGTGCAAAACGGTCACAATTTTGTCGGTTGTGCGGGCTGAGTCACTTTGGTTAAATGTAGACATATTTGGTCAGCGAACAAAACAATCACAATTTTGCAGGTTGTGCGCGCGGGGTCACTTTGGGTAACTGTAGGCATTATTTGCGTAGTGCGCAAAAACAGTCACAATTTTGCGGGTTGTGCGCGCTGGGTAATTTTGGGAAATGTATACAGTTTTGCCCAGCACACAAAACAGTCACAATTTTACCGGTTGTGCGCACTGTGTAATTTTTGCCAAATGTAGACAGTGTTGCTCAACACGCAAAACTGTCATAATTTGGTCGGTTGTATGGGCTGAGTAATTTTGGGTAAATGTTGACATTTTTGCCTAGTGTGCAAAATTGTCACAAGTTTTCTGGGTGTGTGCTGGTAATTTTGGGTAAATGTAGACAGTTTTGCCCAGCCCGTAAAACGGTCACAATTTTGTCGGCTATGCGCGCTGAGTAATTTTGGTTAAATGAAGACATTTTTGCTCAGCGCGCAAAAGGATCATAATTTTTTCGGTTGTGAGCGCTGTGTAATTTTGGTTAAATGTAGACATATTTGGTCAGCACACAAAACAGTCACAATTTTGCAGGTTGTGCGCGATGGGTCACTTTGGGTAAATGTTGACATTTGTGCTCAACGCATAAAATAGTCACAATTATGTAGGTTGTGTGCACTGGGTAATTTTGGGTAAATGTAGACTTTATTTGCGTAGCGCCCAAAAAGGTCACAATTTTGCCGGTTCTACGCGCTGGGTAATTTTGGGTAAATGTAGACATTATTTGCGTAGCGCGCAAAATGATCACAATTTTGCCGGTTCTGCGCGCTGGGTAATTTTGGGTAAATGTACACAGTTTTGCCCAGTGCGCAGAAGGGTCATATTATTGCCGGTTTTAGCGCGCTGGATAATTTTTGGTAAATATAGACAGTTTTGCTCCGCGGGCAAAACCGTCACAATTTTGACGGTTGTGCGTGCTGGGCAATTTTTGGAAAATGTAGGCAGTTTTGGTCAGTGCGAAAAACGGTCACAATTTTATCGGTTGTGCAGGCTGAGTAATTTTGGGTAAATGTTGACATTTTTGCACAGCACACAAAACGGTCACAAGTTTGCCGTGTGTGCTCTTGTAATTTTGGCTAAATGTAGACATTTTTGCCCAGTGCGCTAAACAGTCACAATATTGTCGGTTGTATGTGCTGGTAATTTTGGGTAAATGTAGATAGTCTTGCCCAGTGCGCAAAACGGTCACAATTTTGTCGACTATGCGCGCTGAGTAATTTTGGTTAAATATAGACATTTTTGCTCAGAGCGCAAAATGGTCACAATTTTATCGATTGTGTGCGCTGAGTCACTTTGGGTAAATGTAGACATATTTGGTCAGCGCGCAAAAATGTCACAATTTTGCAGGTTGTGCGCGCTGGGTCACTTTGGGTAAATGTTTGTATTATTTAGGTTGTACGGAAAACCGTCACAATTTGCGGGTTATGCGTGTTGGGTAATTTTGGGTAAATGTAGACAGTTTTGTCCAGCACACAAAACGGTCACATTAGTTCTAGTTGTGCGCACTGTGTAATTTTGGGTAAATGTAGACAGTTTTGCTCTGAGCGCAAAACGGTCACGATTTTGCCGGATGTGTGCACTGCGTAAATTTGGGTAAATCTAGATAGTTTTGTCCAGCACACAGAACGGTCACAATTTTGCCGGCTATGCGCGCTGGGTAATTTTGAGTAAATATAGCTAGTTTTGCTAAGCACGCAAAACGGTTACAATTTTTCCGGTTGTGCGCTGGGTTAATTTTGCTTAAATGTAGACAATTTTGTAAATTTGGGAAAATGTAGATACTTTTGCTCAGCACGCAAAATGGTCACAATTCTGCAGGATGAGCGCGCGGAGTAATTTTGGTCAAATGTAGACATTTTTTGCTCCGCGCGCAAAATGGTCACCATTTTGCCGGTTGTGAGCGTTTAGTAATTTTGGGCAAATGTAGACATTTTTGGTCAACGTGTTAAACAGTCACAATTTTGCATGTTGTGCGTGCTGAGGAAATTTGGGAAAATTTCGGCAGTTATGCTCAGCGCGCAAAACGGTCACAATTTTGCCGGCATGGCGCGCTGGATAATTTTGGGTAAATGTTGATATTTTTGCCCAGTACGTAAAATGGTCACAATTCTTGCCGGTTGTGCTCAAATGGCAATTTTGGGTAAATGTATACATTTTTGCACAGCGCGCAAAACGGTAACAATTTGCCGTGTTTGCACGCTGGGTAATTTTGGTAAATGTCGACATTTTTTGCGTAGCGCGCAAAACATTCACAATTTTGCTGGCTGTGCTCGCTGGGTAATTTTGGATAAATGTAGATACTTTTGTGCAACACGCAAAACGGTGACAATTTGTCCGGATGTGTGCGCTGCGTAATTTTGGTTAAATGTAGACATTTTTTGCTCCGCGAGCCAAATTGTCAACAATTTGCCGGTTGTGAGTGTTGAGTAATTTTGAATAAATGTAGACAGTTTTGCCCAGCACGCAAAACTGTTACATTTTTGCCAGTTGTGCGCACTGTGTAATTTTGGGTGAAGGTAAACAGTTTTGTTCAGCGCGCAAAACTGTCACAATTTTGCTGGTTGTGCAAGTTGGGTAATTTTTGGAAAATGTAGACAGTTTTGCTCAGCGCGCAAACCGGTCAGAATTTTTCTGACAATGCGCGTTGGGTAATTTTGGACAAATGTCGACAGTTTAGCTCAATGAGCAAAAAGGTCTCACTTTTGCCGGATGTGCGCGTTGGATAATTTTGGGTAAATGTCGACATTTTTGCCCAGTGCGCAAAACGGTCACAATTTTTGCCGGTTGTGCACACATAGCAATTTTGGGTAAATGTAGACATTTTTGCATTGCGCGCAAAACTGTCACAATTTTACCGGTTGTGTGCGCTGGTAATTTTGGGTAAATGGAGACATTTTTGCCCAGCGCGCTAAACGGTTACAATTTTGCCAGGTGTGCGTGCTGGTAATTTCGTGTAAATGTAGACAGTTTACCCAGTGCGAAAAACGGTCACTATTTTGCCGTCTATGCGCGCTAAGTAATTTTGGGTAAATGTACACTTTTTTCCTTAGAGCGCAAAACAGTCACAATTTTGCCGGTTGTACACGCTGTGTCACTTTGGTTAAATGTAGACATATTTGGTCAGTGCACAAAACGGTCACAATTTTGCAGGTTGTGCACGCTGGGTCACTTTGGGTAAATGTTGACATTTGTGCTCAACGCATAAAATAGTCACAATTTTGTAGGTTGTGTGCACTGGGTAATTTTGGATAAATGTAGACATTATTTGCGTAGCGCGCAAAACGGTCACAATTTTGCCGGTTGTGCACTGGGTTATTTTGAGTAAATGGAGACATTTTTGTCCAGCACGCTAAACGGTTACAATTTTTGTCAGGTGTGCGCGCTGGTAATTTTGTGTAAATGTAGACAGTTTTGCCTAGTGCAGAAAACAGTCGCGATTTTGCCGGCTATGCGCGCTGAGTAATTTTGGTTAAATGTAGACATTTTTCCTCAGAGCGCAAAACGGTCACAATTTTGTCGGTTGAGCGCTCTGAGTTACTTTGGTAAAATGTAGAAATATTTGGTCAGCGCACAAAACGGTCACAATTTTGCAGGTTGTGCGCGCTGGGTCACTTTGGGTAAATGTAGGCATTATTTGCGTAGGGCGCAAAACATTCACAATTTTGCGGGATGTGCGCGCTGGGTAATTTTGGGTAAATGTAGACAGTTTGCCCAGCACACAAAACGGTCACATTTTTGGGTAATTTTGGGTAAATGTAGACAGTTTGCCCAGCACACAAAACAGTCACATTTTTACCGGTAGTGTGCACTGTGTAATTTTGGCCAAATGTAGACAGTTTTTCTCAGCGCGCAAAACTGTCACACTTTTGATGGTTGTGCGTGCTGGGCAATTTTTGGAAAATGTAGGCAGTTTTGTTCAGCGTGAAAAACGGTCACAATTTTGCTGGTTGTGCAGTCTGAGTAATTTTGGGTAAATGTTGACAGTTTTGCTCAGGACGCAAAACGGTCACAATTTTGCCGTGTGTGTGCTCTGGTAATTTTTGGTAAATGTAGACATTTTTGCCCAGCGCGCAAAACAGTCACAATTTTGCCGGATGTGCACGCTAGTTATTTTGGGTAAATGTAGACAGTTTTGCCCAGCGCTCAAAACGGTCACAATTTTGCCGGGTGTGCGCGCTGGTAATTTTGGGTAAATGTAGACAGTTTTGCCAAGCACGCAAAACGGTCACAATTTTGCCGCGTATGCGCCCTGAGTAACTTTGGTTAAATGTAGACATTTTTTCTCAGCACGCAAAACGGTCAAGATTTTGTCGGTTGTGCGTGCTGAGTCGCTTTGGGTAAATGTCAACATATTTGGTCAGCGCGCAAAACGGTCATAATTTTGGAGGTTGTGCGCACTGGATCACTTTGGGTAAATGTAGACATTAGTTACGTAGTGCGCAAACCAGTAACAATGTTGCCGGTTGTGCACGCGTAAATGTAGATTGTTTTGCCCATCACGTAAAACGGTTACATTTTTGCCGGTTGCGTGCACTGTGTAATTTTGGGTGAATGTAGACAGTTTTCCTCAGCGCGCAAAACTGTCACAATTTTGCTGGTTGTGCGCGCTGGGTATTTTTTGGAGAATGTGGACAGTTTTGCTCAGCGCGCAAAACGGTCAGAATTTTGCTGAAAGTGTGCGTTGGGTAATTTTGGACAAATGTTGGCAGTTTTGCCCAGTGCACGAAACGTTCACATTTTTGCCGGTTGTGCGCCCAGCGTAATTTTGGGTAAATGTAGATAGTTTTGCGCCTGGCGTAAAACTGTCACAATTTTGACGGTTGTGTGTGCTGGGTTATTTTTGGAAAATGTAGACAGTTTTGGTCAGCGCTAAGAACGGTAACAATTTTGCCGGTTGGGTAAATGTATACTATTTTGCTCAGGGCGCAAAACGGTCACAATTTTGTCCGCTGTGCACGCTGGGTAATATTGGGTAAATGTAGACAATTTTGCCCAATGAGCAGACGGTCAAAATTTTTGCCGGTTGTGCACACATGGAAATTTTGGGTAAATGTAGATATTTTGGCACAGCGTGCAAAACGTTCACAATTTTGCCGGCTGTGTGCGTTGGGTAATTTTGGGTAAATATAGGCAGTTTGCTAAGTACGCAAAACGGTCACAATTTTGCCGGTTCTGCGCTGGGTTAATTTTTGTTAAATGTAGACAATTTTGTAATTTTGGGCAAATGTAGACAATTTTGTAATTTTGGGCAAATGTAGACACTTTTGTTCATCACGCAAATTTTGTAATTTTGGGTAAATGTAGACACTTTTGCTCAGCACGTAAAATGGTCACAATTCTGCCGGATGTGCACGCTGAGTAATTTTGGTTAAATGGAGACATTTTTTGGTCCGCGCGCAAAATGGCACCATTGTGCCGGTTGTGAGCGTTTAGTAATTTTGGGCAAATGTAGACATTTTTGGTCAACGTGTAAAACGGTTATAATTTTGCTGGTTGTGCGCGCTGAGGAATTTTGGGAAAATTTAGGCAGTTTTGCGCAGCGCGCTAAACTGTCACAATTGCGCAAAACGGTCACAATTTTTCCGGCTTGGCGCGCTTGATAATTTAGGGTAAATATCGACATTTTTGCCCAGTGCACAAAACAGTCACAATTTTTGCCGGTAGTGCACACATGACAATTTTACCGACATGGCACGCAAAACGGTAACAATTTTGCCGGGTGTGCGCGCTGGGTAATTTTGGTAAATGCAGACATTTTTAGCGTAGCACGCAAAACAGTCACAATTTTGCCGGTTGTGCACGCTGGATAATTTTGGATAAATGTAGACACGTTTGCTCAGCACGCAAAACGGTGACAATTTTTCCGGATGTGCGCGTTGTGTAATTACGGTTAAACGTAGACATTTTTTGCTCCGCGCGCAAAATGGTCACTGTTTTGCCGGTTGTGAGCGTTGAGTAATTTTGCGTAAATGTAGACAGTTTTGCCCAGCACGCAAAACGGTTACATTTTTGTCGGTTGTGCGCACTGTGTAATTTTGGGTGAATGTAGACAGTTTTGCTCAGCGCGCAAAACTGCCACAATTTTGCTGGTTGTGCGCGTTGGGTAATTTTTGGAAAATGTAGACAGTTTTACTCTGCGCGCAAAACGGTCAGAATTTGCTGACAGTGTGCGTTGTGTAATTTTGGACAAATGTAGGCAGTTTAGCTCAGCGCTCAAAAAGGTCTCACTTTTGCCGGCTGTGCGCCCTGGATAATTTTGGGTAAATGTCGACATTTTTGCCCAGTGCGCAAAACGGTCACAATTTTTGCCGGTTGTGCACACATAGCAATTTTGGGTAAATGTAGACATTTTTGCATAGCGCGCAAAATGGTCACATTTTTACCGGGTATGCACGCCGGGTAATTTTGGGTAAATGTAGACATTTTTTGAAAAGCACGAAAAAACGGTCACAATTTTGCCGGCTGTGCGCGCTGGGTAATTTTGGGTAAATGTAGACAGTTTTGCTAAGTACTCAAAATAGTCATAATTTTGCCGGTTTTACATGCTGGGAAATTTTCGGTAAATGTAGACTATTTTGTAATTTTGGGTAAATGTAGACACTTTTGCTCAGCATGCAAAACGGTCACAATTTTGCCGGTTGTGCACGCTGAGTAAATTTGGTTAAATGTAGACATTTTTTGCTCCGTGCGCAATATGGTCACCATTTTGCCGGTTGTGAGGGTTGGGTATTTTTGGGCAAAGGTAGACTTTTTAGGTCAACGTGAAAAACTGTCACAGTTTTGCAGGTTGTGAACATTGAGGAATTTTGGGAAATTTTAGACAGTTTTGCTTAGCGCGCAAAACAGTCACAATTTATCTGGTTGTGTGCGCTGGGTCACTTCGGGTAAATGTAGACATTTGTGCTCAGTGCGTAAAACGGTCACAATTTTGCAGGTTGTGGGCACTGGGTAATTTTGGGTAAATGTAGACATTATTTGCATAGCGCGCAAATCGGTCACAATTTTGCCGGTTGTGCGCGTTGGGTAATTTTGGGTAAATGTTGGCAGTTTTGCACAGTCTGCAAAACGGTCACATTTTTGCCGGTTGTGCGCCCTGCGTAATTTTTGGAAAATGTAGACAGTTTTGGTCAGCGCTAAAAATTGTCACAATTTTGCCGGTTGTGCAGGCTGAGTAATTTGGGGTAAATGTTGACATTTTTGTGCAGCGCGCAAAACGGTCACAATTTTGCCGGGTGTGTGCGCTGGTAATTTTGAGTAAATTGAACTTTTTTGCCCAGCGCGCTGAACGGTCACAATTTTGCCGGGGTGTGTGCGCTGGTAATTTCGTGTAAATGTAGACAGTTTTGTCCAGTGCGCAAAACGGTCACAATTTTGGCGGCTATGCGCGCTGAGTAATTTTGGTTAAATGTAGACATTTTTCCCCAGAGCTCAAAATGGTCACAATTTTGTCGGTTGTGCGCACTGAGTCACTTTGGTTAAATGTAGACATATTTGGTCAGCGCACAAAACGGTCCCAATTTTGCAGGTTGTGCACGCTGGGTCGCTTTGGGTAAATGTAGGCATTATTTGCGTAGTGCGCAAAACAGCCACAATTTTGCGGGTTGTACATGCTGGTAATTTTGGGTAAATGTCGATTGCTTTGTCCAGCACACAAAACGGTCACATTTTTGCCGGTTGTGCGCACTGTGTAATTTTGGCCAAATGTAGACAGTTTTGCTCATCGCGGAAAACTGTCACAATTTTGACGGTTGTGCGTGCTGGGCAATTTTTGGAAAATGTAGGCAGTTTTGGTCAGCGCGAAAAAACGGTCAAAATTTTGCCAATTGTGCATGCTGCGTAATTTTGGGTAAATGTTGACATTTTTCCTCAGATCGCAAAAAAGTCCCAATTTTGTCGTGTGTGTGCTCTGGTAATTTTGGGTAAATGTAGACATTTTTGCCCAGTGCGCTAAACGGTAACAATTTTGCCGGGTGTAGGCGCTGGTAATTTTGAGTAAATATAGACAGTCTTGCCCAGAGTACAAAACGGTCACGATTTTGTCGGCAATGCACGCTGAGTAATTTTGGTTAAAGGTAGACATTTTTGCTCAGAGCGTAAAACGGTCACAGTTTTGTCGGTTGTGCGCACGGAGTCACTTTGGGTAAATGTAGACATATTTGGTCAGCGCGCAAAAATGTCACAATTTTGCAGGTTGTGCGCGCTGGGTCACTTTTGGTAAATGTAGGTATTATTTGCGTTGTGCAGAAAACAGTCACAATTTTACGGGTTATGCGCGCTGGGTAATTTTGGGTAAATGTAGACGGTTTTGTCCAGCAAGAAAAACGGTCACATTAGTGCCGGTTGTGCGCACTGTGTAATTTTGGGTGAATGTAGACAGTTTTGCGCAGCGCGCAAAAGGGTCACAATTTTGCCGGGTGTGTGCGCTGCGTAATTTTGGGTAAATGTAGACAGTTTTGCCCAGCATGAAAAACGGTCACAACTTTGCCGATTGTGCGCGCTGTGTAATTTTTGGGAAATGTAGGCAGTTTTGCATAGCGCGCAAAACGATCACAATTTTGCAGGCTGTGCGCATTGGGTAATTTTGGGCAAATGTAAGCAGTTTAGCTCATCGCGCAAAACGGTCTCACTTTTGCCGGCTGTCTGCGTTGCGTAATTTTGGACAAAACGGTCACAATTTTGCTGGCTGTGCGCGCGGGATAATTTTGGGTAAATGTCGACATTTTTGCCCAGTGCGTAAAACGGCCACAAATTTTGCCGGTTGTGCACACATGGCCGTTTTGGGTAAATGTAGAGATTTTTGCACACTGGACAAAACGGTCACAATTTTGCCGGTTGTGCACGCTGGGTAATTTTGGGTAAATGTCCCGCCAGCTTACTCGATGATGCGCATGGCCGTCTGGACTACATTCACCTTCTTCCCCTTGTCTGATTGCTTGGATGTCCCTTCCCCGGGGGCGAGCACCGAGTCATTGGCAATGTTCTTCAAGTGCCCCGGCTGACCAGTTTCTCAATATCCTTCTTTAGGTGCCCGCAGTCATCAGTGGCATGGCCGTTGTCCTTGTAATACTTGCAATACTTCTCCTCATCCTTTTCGCCTCTCTTCATCCTCGGAGGTGGCCTGCTAAAGCGTCCCTCCTTTTGGGCGTGCGCGAGGACGATATCTGGGGCGGCATTCGGCCTGGTGGGTCGCGACTCCTCCCTACGCTGCTTTCCTTTGGCCATCTTCTCCTGCCGATGCTCGTCAGGGCCGCAGCGCTCGCTCTCGTTGCGCTTAAATCCCCGCTTTATTCCCATCGGGTGGCTTTCGTCGTCCTCAGCCAGCGCCTCTTCCGTCAGCATGTAGCGCTCCGCCCTGGCTATGACGCCGGCGAGGTCTTTCGGTGGATCTTTGTGTAGCGATTTTCTCAGTCCCCTATGTCGGAGCCATTTCTTCAGGGCCGTCTTGACGACCAACTCGGGGCAGCTCTCCACATTCAGTCACTCCGTGTTGATGCGACGCATGTAGTGCCTTAGGGTTTCGCCGTGACCCTGCACCACATTGAATAGGAGTTCTGAATCTGGTTTTACCTGACGTCCGGCCATGAACTGTTTACAGAACTGCTGGGAGATGTCCTCGAAGCTATCAATGGAACGGTTATGAAGACCATGGTACCAACTCCGGGCCGCTCTCCGAGGGTGGAGTAAAAGCCTTTACAGAGCAGGGTGTCATCAGCCCATTGGAACGCCATGACCCCTTCATAGTCCATCACGTGGTCCTCCGGATCGCCCGTGCCGTCATACTTCTCCAACGTCGGCACTTTGAACCTGGAGGGAACCCGTGCCTCGGTTATCCTTCGGGACAGCGGACAACGGTCGCCTCTGCACCCCCGGGCACCCTTCAGCGCTCACATCGTTGTTGCCTGGCCGTGGAGAGCGAGCGTGGTCACGCCGGGGGCTCACCTGCATTCCTGCTGAGCTGTGGATGGGGGTTGATTGGTGAGCACTCCTCTTCTCCCTACTGTAGTCTTGCTTCTTCGGTTTTGCTCGATGGGGACTTCTGCTTCGGCGGGGTCGGTCCCCAGAGGTTCGGTGGCCGGCCGGCCGCCGACTCGTAGAGCCCGGTCGCCAAGACGAGGCTGTAACCGATTCACCTCCAGCTTGCTCGAGTCCCACCCTCTCTCCCTTGCAGGCGAGGTGGGAGTGAGGGACACCTCCGGGATAAAGCCCGGCATGGTAAATCGCCGTTCCGGGTTGGTGGCTCCATCCCCGAGGTCGGTGTCCACGGTGAACCGTACAGGCTGACGGTCCGATCCCCGTTGGTGGGCCCCTCCCGTCCCCTCTCGCCGAACAGAAGGGTTGCCGACAAGCTGCTGAATCGTGGCGACCAACTTCTGGAGGTTGGCGTTGGTTTCCTGAGCGAATAGACGAAGACGCTCTTGAGTCACCGATCGAGAGTCGCCTATTCCCTCGGTGGTGTGGCTATGCTACTTCTCGGGAGGGATGTAATCTCCCTCCTCTTGGATGGGGGCATGCACCCCGAGCAGTGGCAGACTGGTTCCATTCCGGTGGTTTGACGTGGGCTTTGCTCGTTCCCACAGACGGCGCCAGAGTTTACGGGTGTTTTCTCACCACTGACTCGTTAACCGATAACTAGACAGTCAACGTTGTCAAGGGATCGGTTGGGACCCCTTGGTTACACCGGGTGCACGTGCTCTCGGCGTGTACAGGCAATGGATCCGCGGTTGAGCAGATGCTTCGGGTAGCGTCGGTCTTTGGTTGGGGCGGAGACGAGGGAAAGCCTCAGTTCCAGGTGGAGTGCTCGATCTCGGCTGGACGAACGTCGAGGGGAGGCCTCAGTGCCTTGAACGTTCCTCGGTCTTGATTGGCGACGGTGCCTGCAACCAACGAACGTGCCCGTTCCTTGCCGAGTTGTAGCCTCGACGCCTCGATTCAGCTCCTTCCTGGACAGACGAGAAAACTCGTCAGGGGGGCCGGACCTTGGTTCCGGCCAAGTCCCCTCCGATGCCTACGTCAGAACGGATCTGTGTAATGCTTGGCGGGATCGGTACGGCTCAAGAGGAGGCCAGCATATGTATCCTCGGACCAAGCTATGGCAGTGAAGATAATGGGTAAAAGTAAGGTCTGGTTAATGGACTACCTTAGTTGCAGGTGTCAAGGATTCGATCCTCTTCCCAGTTGCCCTTGTCATCCCTTTATAGGGCAAATGCCCACTATTGCCCCCAATCCACGTCCTCTGACCGCCTCCCCTCACGTCCCCGTGATCCGCCTCCATCAAGGCACCTGCATGCGTCGTGGGGAGGGTCAATTAATGGGCTCCTTAATGGTCATTAAGGGGCCGCGCTTTTTAGGGGGTCCGTTATCTCCGGAGAGCGCGAGCTAATCGTGCGTCTTCCGCGCCGGGGCCAGTCTGACTTCGAGTCCATCCGTGGGCCTCGTCAGGCTGGCCTAAAGCCATTCGTGGGCTTCCCGTTCAAGGCTTGGGCTTTGGGTCTCTTGCTATTGGGCTTCTCCAAAATAGTCGTATCAAGTCCGATGTACCTTTTTTGTTTGGTTCTTTTCCTTTTTTTCTTCTTCTTCTTTTCTTCTTCTTTTTTTTGCTTTTCTAAACTTGTTTTTATGGGTAATCAGCAACTATATTTTTGATAGTAAAGGAACAATATTTCGAAACAAAATACGAACGAAAAATGGATAAAGGAATTCGGCTAAACAAGGGTATGTAAACCGAATTTAGAGACTAAAAGAATACAAAAAAAGAAAAGAAAGGTTTTTTTGGATTTCAAAGATTGAGAAACCTGATCTAGACTCAAAGCTCTGATACCAAATGATGCGAACCCCGCTAGGAACGACGAGACCTGACAACGAAGAGGAACACAAGATCGTTCTATAATCAGAATTTGGATGGAGACCTCGACCCATTGTACGACAGCAAGAACCTCGGTATAGATGATCTCGACCTGTTGCTTATTGCGAACAAGAACCTCGGTTTAAGGAAGATGCCACAAACGGTGGTGGAATTCCGTTTGATAGGTTGATGGTGAACGCCACAGAAAACTCCGATAAGTTCGAATAGTTCCTCAAAGAACCAAAGAGAACTTCTCTCAGAAATTTTACGGAAAAATCAACTGCCATTTTCCATTGCTTAGATGCCTTTTAATAGGCTCAAAATTACAAGAAAAGTTCCTAAAATTTAGGCTAAAATTATGGCTACAAATCAGCCCATTGGCTAATCACTTGCCAACAAATAGAAAAGTAAAGTAATTATATCGGCATGCAGACCTTCCAAAAATAGTAAAGAAAAGTAATTTCTACGTATGCGAGCCTTTCGAATAGAGTAGTTGGCATGAGAGCCTTTCAAATAGAGTATTGGGCAATCAAAGTTTCCAAAAAGATTAATCATCCACATGCCAATTTACTTGCTGAATTTAAGCTATCCATAGTTGGATTCTTCTAAAACTTGAATCATGTTGAGCCATCTCTGTTGAACACATGGCCCATGCTCAATGGGCCTCCATGAATTTGCTTGAGCCCAGATCTCTTGAATCAGTACGTTGAGTACATCTTTGAACCTCTTTGCTCGCGAACGCGTGGCACTTGAACTTGATCCTTTGAAGTTGTTTTATGATTTGCATCAATCTTTTCCTAGATAAAACAAAAGGAAATAACTCTTGGATTCAAAACACAAGCAATTTCAGTTGTTTCTTATTTCTGGGACTCACACGGATTTCGATGGAGTTTTGGAGGAATTCAATGACAAATTGAGAGTAAACGTAGTTTCTATATGGAGAGGAGGTTGTCTCCTCTATTCCCACGAAATTTCAATTGGAATTATCCAACGGTTGCCCAAAGTAGTAGGTTTGAATCATTTTTTGGCTTCTGGCTGCCAAGCTCACTTTAATAGATGAAAGAGGGCATTTTAGGCATCAAAAGATCGTAATCTTCGTTCCTGAGCTTCCGATAGTGCGTCACCATCGTTTCCAAGAGAACTACATGAATTTACTCTTGGATTCAAAACACAAGCAATTGAACCAGTTTCTGATTTCAGGGACTCGCACGGATTTCAATGAAGTTTTGAAGGAATACAAGGACAAATTGAGAGTAAACGTAGTTTCTAAGTGGAGATGAAGTTGCTTCCCATATTCCCAAGAAATTTCAATTGGAATTACCTAACGGTTGTCCAAAATAGCAGGTTTGAATCATTTTTTAGAAAGTGCGTCACCATCGTTTCTTAGATAAAACTACAAGAATTTACTCTTGGATTAAAAACACAAGCAATTGCAGTCATTTCTGATTTCTGGGACTCACATGGATTTTAATGGAGTTTTGGAGGAATGTAAGGGCAAATTGAGAGTAAATGTTATTTCTATGTGGAGAGGATGTTGTTTCCTCTATTCCCGCGATATTTCAATTGGAATTACCCAATTGTTGCCTAAAGTAGTAGATTTGAATCATTTTTCAGCTTCTGTTTGCCCAAGCTCACTCTAATGGATGAAGGAGGGCATTTTAGGCATCAAACGATCGTAATCTTCGTTCCTAAGCTTCCGACAGTGTGTTACCATCTTCAAGATAATACTACAGGAATTTACTCTTGGATTCTAAACACAAGCAATTGCATCTGTTTCTGATTTCTGGGACTCACGTATTTCATTGGAGTTTTAGAGGGAACATTATTTGTATATGGATAGGAGGTTGTTACCTCTATTCCCATGAACTTTCAATTAGAATTACCCAACGATTGCCGAAAATAGCAGGTTTGAATCATTTTTTTTGGCTTTTGGCTGTCCAAGCTCACTCTAATGGATGACGGAGGGCATTCTAGGCCTCAAACGATTGAAATCTTCGTTCCTGAGCTCCCGATTGTGCATCACCATCGTTTCCTAGAGAAAACTAAAAGAATTTACTCTTGGATTCAAAACACAAGCAATTGCACCCGTTTCTTATTTCTAGGACTCGCACGGATTTCGATGGTTTTGGAGGAATATAAAGATAAATTGAGAATAAAGACAAATGGAGAGTAAACGTTGTTTCAATGCGGATATGAGGCTGTTTCCTCTATTCCCATGAAATTTCAATTGGTACTACCCAACGTTTGCCCAAAATAGCATGTTTGAAGCATTTTTCGGTTTCTGGCTATCATAGCTCACCCTAATAGATGATGCATTCTAGGCCTCAAATGATCGAAATCTTCCTTCCGGAGCTTCGGATAGTGCGTCACCATCAATTTCTATAGGAAAACTATAAGAATTTGCTCAACCATTAAAAACACAAGCAATTGCACCCGTCTCTTATTTCTGGGACTTGCTTGGATTATGTGGGAGATTTGGAGGAACACACGAACAAATGGAGAGTAAAAGTTATTTCAATGCGGATTGGAGGTTCCTATATTCCAACGAAACTTCCATTGGAATTAACCAACGTTTGCCCAAAATAGCAGGTTTGAAGCATTTTTCGGTTTCTGGCAGTCCTAGCTTACTCTAATGGATGAAGGATGGGCATGCTAGGCCTCAAACAATCGAAATCTTCGTCCCTGAGCTTCAGATTGTGCGTCACCATCATTTTCTACAGAGAAACTACAAGTATTTACGCTTGCATTCAAAACACTGGCAATTGCACACGTGTCTGATTTCTGGGTTCGCAAAGATTTTGTGGGAGTTTTGGAGGAATATGAGGACAAACTGAGAGTAAACGTAGTTTCAATGCCGACAGGAGGTTGTTTCCTCTATTCCCACAAAATTTCAATTGAAATTACCCAAACGTTTGCCCAAAATAGAAGGTTTAAAGCATTTTTCGATTTCTGGTAGCCCTAGCTCACTATAATGATGAAGGAGGGCATTCTTGGCCTCAAACGATCGAAATATTTGTTTCTGAGTTACGGATAGTGTGTCACCATCGTTTTCTACCGAAAAACTACAAGAATGTACTCTTGCATTCAAAACACAATAAATTGCAACGTCCCTGATTTCTGGGACTCGCATAGATTTCGTCGAAGTTTGGAGGAATATAAGGACAACTGAAGAGTAAACATTGTTTCAATGCGGATATGAGGTTGTTTCCTTTATTCCCACAAAATTTAGATAGAAATTACCCAAGGTATACCCAAAATAGCGGGTTTGAAGCATTTTTTTGTTTCTGGCAGCCCTATCTCACTCTAGTGGATGAAGGAGGGCATTTTTGGCATCAAAAGATCAAAATACTTGTTTCTAAGCTTCGAAAAGTGTGTCACCATCTTTTTCTGCAGAAAAACTACAAGAAATTACCCTTACATTAAAAACACATGCAATTACACTCATCTGTGATTTCTGAGACTCGCGTAGATTTCGTGGGAGTGGAGGAATATAAGGACAAACGGATAGTAAACGTTGTTTCTATGTGGAGAAGAGGTTGTTTCCTCTATTACCTCAAAATTTCAATTTTGAATTACCCAACCGTTGCCCAAAATAGCATGTTTAAAACATTTTCCGGTTTCTGGCTGCCCTAGCTCGTTCTAATGGATTAAAGAGGGCATTCTAGGCCTCAAACGATCCAAATTTTCATTCCTGAGCTTCAGAAAGTGTGTCACCATCGGTTTCTACCGAGAAACTTCAAGAATTTTATCTTGCATTCTAAACACAAGCAATTGCACCCGTCTCTGATTCTGGGGCTCGTAAAGATTTCGTAGGAGTCATGAAGGAATATAAGGACAATAGAGATTAAACGTTATTTCAATGCAAATAGGAGGTTGTTTCCTCTATTCCCACGAAATTTCATTTGGAATTACCCAAAGTTTGCCCAAAATAGCAGGTTTGAAGCGTTTTTGGGTTTCTGGCTGCCCTAGCTCACTCTAATGGATGATGGATATCATTCTAGGCCTCAAATGATCGATATCTTCTTTCTTTACCTTCGGAAAGTGCGTCACCATCGATTTTTGTAGGAAAGCTACAAGTATTACTCTTGCATTCAAAACACAAACAATTGCCACCGTCTCTGATGTTTGGGACTCGCAAGGATTTTATGGGAGTTCGGGAGGAATATAAAGACAAACGGAGAGTAAACGTTGTTTCAATGCGGATATGATGTTGTTTCCTCTATTCCCATGAAATTTCTAGTGGAACTACCCAACGTATGCACAAAATAGCATGTTAATTTTGCATGTTGTGCGGGCAAAGGAATTTTGGGAAAATTTAGACAGTTTTGCTCAGCGCGCAAAACAGTCACAATTTTGCCGGTTGTGCGGGCTGAGTAATTTTGGGTAAATATTGACATTTTTGCCCAGCACGCAAAACGGTCACAATTTTACCGGATATGTGTTGGTAATTTTGGGTAAATGTAGACAGTTTTGCTCAGCATGCAAAACAGTCACAATTTGCCGGCTATGCGCGCTGAATAATTTTGGTTAAATGTAGACATTTTTGCTCATCGCGTGCCAGTTGTGAGAGCTGAGTAATTTTGGGTAAATGTAGACATATTTGGTTAGCACGCAAAACGGTCACACTTTTGCAGGTTGTGCGCGCTGGGTCACTTTGGGTAAATGTAGATATTTGTGCTGAGCGCACAATTCAGTCACAATTTTACGGGTTGTAGGCACTGGGTAATTTTGGGTAAATGTAGACATTATTTGCGTAGCCGCACAACGGTCACAATTTTGCCGGTTGTGCGCGCTGGGTAATTTTAGGTAAATGTAGACAGTTTCGTCCAGCACGCAAAACGGTCACAATTTTGCCGGGTGTGCACGTTGGGTAACTTTGGGGAAATGTAGGCAGTTTTGCTTAGCGCGCAAAACGGTCTCAATTTTGCCAGCTGTGCGCGTTGTGTAATTTTGGGCAAATGTATACTGTTTTGCACAGAGCGCAAAAACGGTCACAATTTTACCGGCTGTGCGCGCTGGATAATTTTGGGTAAATGTCGACATTTTTGCCCAGCGCGCAAAACGGTCACTATTTTTTCCGGTTGTGCACACATGGCAATTTTGGATAAATCTAGACATTTTTGCAATGCGCGCAAAACGGTCACAATTTTGTCGGGTGTGCGCGTTGGCAATTTCGGTTAAATGTAGACATTTTTGCATAGCGCGCAAAATGGTCACAATTTTGCCGTTGTGCATGCTGGGCAATTTTGGTTAAATGTAGACATTTTTTTGTTCAGCGCGCAAAACAGTCACAATTTTGCCGGCTATGCGCGCTGGGTAATTTTGGATAAATGTAGATAGTTTTGCTAAGGATTCAAAACAGTCATAATTTTGCCGGTTTTGCACGCTGGGTAATTTTGGGTAAATTTAGACTATTTTGTAATTTTGGGTAAATGTAGACGCTTTTGCTCAGCACGCAAAATGGTCACAATTTTGCCGGATGTGTGCGCTGAGTAAATTTGGTTAAATGTAGACATTTTTGGCTCCGAGCGCAAAATGGTCACAATTCTACGGGTGTGCGCGCTGGTTATTTTTGGTAAATATAGACAGTTTTGCTCAGCGCTCAAATTGGTCACAATTTTACCGGCAGTGCGCGTTGGGTAATTTTGGGCAAATGTAGGCAGTTTAGCTTAGCGTGCAAAATGGTCTCACTTTTGCAGGCTGTGCGCGTTGCATAATTTTGGGCAAATGTATACTGTTTTGCTCTGGGCGCAAAACTGTCACATTTTTCCGCCTTGGCGCGCTGGATAATTTTGGGTAAATGTCGACATTTTTGCACAGTGCACAAAACGGTCACAATTTTTGCCGGTTGTGTACACATGACAATTTTGGATAAATGTAGACAGTTTTGCCCAGCGCGCAAAACGGTCACAATTTTGTCGAGTGTGCGCGATCGTAATTTTTGGTAAATGTGTACAGTTTTCCCCACGCGCAAAACGGTCACAATTTTGCCGACTATGTGCCCTGAGTAAGTTTGGTTAAATGTAGACATTTTTGCTCAGCACGCAAAACGGTCACAATTTTGTCGGTTGTGCGTGCTGAGTCACTTTGGGCAAATGTAGACATATTTGGTCATCACGCAAAATTGTCACAATTTTGCAGGTTGTGCGCACTTGATCACTTTGGGAAAATGTAGACATTATTTGCGTAGTGCGCAAAACAGTCACAATGTTGCCGGTTGTGCGCGCTGCGTAATTTTGGGTAAATGTAGACAGTTTTACCCAGCACGCAAAACGGTTACATTTTTGCCGGTTGTGCGCATTGTGTAATTTTAGATAAATGTAGATAGTTTTGCTCAGCGCGCAAAACTGTCACAAATTTGCCGGTTGTGCGCGCTGGGAATTTTTTTGAAAATGTAGACAATTTTGCCCAGCGCGCAAAACGGTCAGAATTTTGCTGACAGTGAGCGTTGGGTTAATTTTGGACAAATGTAGGCAGTTTAGCTCAGCGAGCAAAAAGGTCTCACTTTTGCCGGCTGTGCGCTGTATAATTTTTGGTAAATGTCGACATTTCTGCCCAGTGCACAAAACGGCCACAATCTTTGTCGGTTGTGCACACATAGCAATTTTGGATAAATGTAGACATTTTTTCATAGCGCGCAAAATGGTTACAATTTTGCTGATTGTGCGCACTAGATAATTTTGGGTAAATGTAGACAGCTTTGCTCAGCGCGCAGAACAGTCACATTTTTACTGGTTGTGCGCACTGGATAATTTTGGGTAAATATAGACAGTTTTCCTCAGCGTGCAAAACTGTCACAATTTTGACGGTTATACGTGCTGGGTAATTTTTGAAAAATGTAGACAGCTTTGGTCAACGCGAAAAATGGTCACAATGTTGCCGGTTGTGCAGGCTGAGTAATTTTGGGTAAATGTTGACATTTTTGCCTAGCGCGCAAAGCGGTCACAATTTTACCGGGTGTGTGCGCTGGTAATTTTGGGTTAATGCAGACATTTTTGCCCAGCGCGTTGAACGGTCACAATTTTGCCGGGTGTGCGCGCTGCTAATTTTGGGTTAATGTTGACAGTCTTGCCCAGCATGCAAAATGGTCACAATTTTGTCGGTTATGCACGCTGAGTAATTTTGGTTAAAATTTGACATTTTTGCTCATAGCGCAAAACGGTCATAATTTTGTCGGTTGTGTGCCCTGAGTTACTTTGGGTAAATGTAGAAATATTTGGTCAGCTCTGGGTCACTTTGGGTAAATGTAGGCATTATTTGCGTAGTGCGCAAAACACTCACAATTTTGCGGGTTGTGCGCGCTGGGTAATTTTGGGTAAATGTAGACGGTTATGCCCAGCAAGCAAAATGGTCACATTTGTGCCGGTTGTGCACACTGTGTAATTTTGGGTAAATGTAGACAGTTTTGCGCAGCGCACAAAATTGTCACAATTTTGCCGGTTGTGAGCGCCGTGTAATTTTTGGTAAATGTAGACAGTTTTGCCCAGCACGCAAAACGGTTACATTTTTGCCGGTTGTGCGCCCTATGTAATTTAGGGTACATGTATAGAGTTTTGCTCAGCGCATGAAACTGTCACAACTTTGCCGTTGTGCGCGCTGGGTAATTTTTGGAAAATGCAGGTTGAGTAATTTTGCCGGCTATGCGCGTTGAGTAATTTTGGTTAAATGTAGACATTTTTGCTCAGCGCGCAAATTGCTCACAATTTTGCCGGTTGTGAGCGCTGAGTAATTTTGGGTAAATGTATACATTTTTGCACAGCGCGTAAAACAGTCACAATTTTACCGTGGGTGCACGCTGGGTAATTTTGGGTAAATGTAGACAGTTTTTGTACAGCGTGCAAAACAGTCACAATTTTGCCTGCAGTGCGCGCTGGATAATTTTGGATAAATGTAGACACTTTTGATCAGCACGCAAAATGATGACAATTTTGCTGGATGTGCACGCAGAGTAATTTTGGTTAAATGTAGACATTTTTTGTTCCGGGCACAAAACGGTCACTATTTTGTCGGTTGTGAGCGTTGAGTATTTTTGGGCAAATGTAGACATTTTTTGTCCACATGCAAAACAGTCACAATTTTGCTGGTTGTTCGCGCTGAGGAATTTTGGGAAATTTTAGACAGTTTTTCTCAACGTGCAAAATAGTCAAAATTTTACCGGTTGTGCGGGCTGAGTAATTTTTTGTAAATGTTGACATTTTTGACCAGCGCGCAAAACGGTCACAATTTTTGCTCAGCCTGCAAAACGTCACAATTTTGTCGTTTGTGCGTGCGGAGTCACTTTGGGTAAATGTAGACATATTTGGTCAGCGCGCAAAACGGTCACAATTTTGCAGGTTGTGCGCACTGGACCACTTTGGGTAAATGTAGACATTATTTGCTTAGTGTGCAAAACAGTCACAATGTTGCCGGTTGTGCACGCGTAAATGTGGACAGTTTTCCCCAGCACGCAAAATGGTTATGTTTTTGCCGGTTGTGTGCACTGTGCAATTTTGGGTGAATGTAGACAGTTTTGCTCAGCGTGCAAAACTGTCACAATTTTGAAGGTTGTGCGCGCCGGGTAATTTTTGAAAAATATATACAGTTTTGCTCACCGCGTAAAACGGTCAGAATTTTGCTGACAGTGTGCGTTGGGGAATTTTGGACAAATGTAGGCAGTTTAGCTCGCGCAAAAAGGTCTCACTTTTACCGGCTGTTCGCGCTGGGTAATTTGTGATAAATGTCAACATTTTTGCCCAGTGCGAAAAACGGTCACAATTTTTGCCGGATGTGCACATATAGCAATTTTGGGCAAATGTAGACATTTTTGCATAGCGCGCAAAATGGTCACAATTTTGCCGGTTGTGCACGCTGGGTAATTTTGGGTAAATGTAGACATTTTTTGCGCAGCGCGCAAAACAATGCCGGCTGTGCGCGCTGGGTAATTTTGGGTAAATGTAGACAGTTTTGCTAAGTACGTAAAACGGTCATAATTTTGCCGGTTTTGCACGCTGGGTAATTTTGGGAAAATGTAGTCTATTTTGTAATTTTGGCTAAATGTAGACACTTTTGCTCAGCACGCAAAACGGCCACAATTTTGTCGGATGTGCGCGCTGCGTAAATTTGGTTAAATGTAGACATTTTTTGCTCCGTGCGCAAAATGGTCACCATTTTGCCGGTTGTGAGGGTTGAGTATTTTTGGGCAAATGTAGACATTTTTGGTCAACGTGAAAAACGATCGCAATTTTGCAGGTTGTGCGCGTTGAGGAATTTTGGGAAAATTTAGACAGTTCTGCTCAGCGCGCAAAACAGTCACAATTTTGCCGGTTGTGCGGGCTGAGTAATTTTAGGTAAATGTTGACATTTTGCCGAGCGCGCAAAACGGTCACAATTTTGTCGGGTGCGTGTGCTGGTAATTTTGGGTAAATGTAGACAGTTTTGCCCAGCGCGCAAAACGGTCACAATTTTGCCGGCTATGCGCGTTGAGTAATTTTGGTTAAATGTAGACATTTTTGCTCAGCGCGCAAATTGCTCACAATTTTGCCGGTTGTGAGCGCTGAGTAATTTTGGGTAAATGTATACATTTTTGCACAGCGCGTAAAACAGTCACAATTTTACCGTGGGTGCACGTTGGGTAATTTTGGGTAAATGTAGACACTTTTGATCAGCACGCAAAATGATGACAATTTTGCTGGATGTGCACGCGGAGTAATTTTGGTTAAATGTAGACATTTTTTGTTCCGGGCACAAAATGGTCACTATTTTGTCGGTTGTGAGCGTTGAGTATTTTTGGGCAAATGTAGACATTTTTTGTCCACATGCAAAACAGTCACAATTTTGCTGGTTGTTCGCGCTGAGGAATTTTGGGAAATTTTAGACAGTTTTTCTCAGCGGGCAAAATAGTCAAAATTTTACCGGTTGTGCGGGCTGAGTAATTTTTGGTAAATGTTGACATTTTTTGACCAGCGCGCAAAACGGTCACAATTTTTGCTCAACCTGCAAAACGTCACAATTTTGTCGTTTGTGCGTGCGGAGTCACTTTGGGTAAATGTAGACATATTTGGTCAGCGCGCAAAACGGTCACCATTTTGCAGGTTGTGCGCACTGGACCACTTTGGGTAAATGTAGACATTATTTGCTTAGTGTGCAAAACAGTCACAATGTTGCCGGTTGTGCACGCGTAAATGTGGACAGTTTTCCCCAGCACGCAAAATGGTTATGTTTTTGCCGGTTGTGTGCACTGTGCAATTTTGGGTGAATGTAGACAGTTTTGCTCAGCGTGCAAAACTGTCACAATTTTGAAGGTTGTGCGCGCCGGGTAATTTTTGAAAAATATATACAGTTTTGCTCACCGCGTAAAACGGTCAGAATTTTGCTGACAGTGTGCGTTGGGGAATTTTGGACAAATGTAGACAGTTTAGCTCGCGCAAAAAGGTCTCACTTTTACCGGCTGTTCGCGCTGGGTAATTTGTGATAAATGTCAACATTTTTGCCCAGTGCGAAAAACGGTCACAATTTTTGCCGGATTTGCACATATAGCAATTTTGGGCAAATGTAGACATTTTTGCAAAGCGCGGAAAACAGTCACAATTTTGCCGGCTGTGCGCGCTGGGTAATTTTGGGTAAATGTAGACAGTTTTGCTAAGTACGCAAAACGGTCATAATTTTGCCGGTTTTGCACGCAGGGTAATTTTGGGAAAATGTAGTCTATTTTGTAATTTTGGCTTAATGTAGACACTTTTGCTCAGCACGCAAAACGGCCACAATTTTATTGGATGTGCGCGCTGCGTAAATTTGGTTAAATGTAGACATTTTTTGCTCCGTGCGCAAAATGGTCACCATTTTTCCGGTTGTGAGGGTTGAGTATTTTTGGGCAAATGTAGACATTTTTGGTCAACGTGAAAAACGATCGCAATTTTGCAGGTTGTGCGTGTTGAGGAATTTTGGGAAAATTTAGACCGTTCTGCTCAGCGCGCAAAACAGTCACAATTTTGCCGGTTGTGCGGGCTGAGTAATTTTAGGTAAATGTTGACATTTTGCCTAGCGCGCAAAACGGTCACAATTTTGTCGGGTGCGGGTGCTGGTTATTTTGGGTAAATGTAGACAGTTTTGCCCAGCGCGCAAAACGGTCACAATTTTGCCGGCTATGCGTGTTGAGTAATTTTGGTTAAATGTAGACATTTTTGCACAGCGCGCAAATTGCTCACAATTTTGTCGGTTGTGAGCGCTGAGTAATTTTGGGTAAATGTAGACATATTTGGTCAGCGCGCAAAACGGTCACAATTTTGTAAGTTGTGTACGCTGGCTCATTTTGGGTAAATGTAGACATTGGTACTCAGCGCGCAAAACGGTCACAATTTTTCCGGTTGTGTGCGCTGGGTAATGTTTGGCAAATGTTGGCAATTTTGCCCAGTGCGCAAAACGGTAACATTTTTGCGGGTTGTGCGCCATGTGTAATTTTGGGTAAATGTAGGCAGTTTTCCTCAGCGCGCAAAACTGTCACAATTTTGACGATTGTGCGCACTGGGTAATTTTTGGAAAATGTAGACAGTTTTGGTCAACGCTATAAACATACACAATTTTGTCGGTTTTGCAGGCTGAGTAATTTGGGGAAAATGTTGACTTTTTGCGCCGCGCGCAAAAGGTCACAATTTTGCCGGGTGAGTGCGCTGATAATTTTAAGTAAATGTAGACATTTTTGCCCAGCGCGCTAAAAGGTCACAATTTTGCCGGATGTGCGCGCTAGTAGTTTTAGGTAAACGTAGACGGTTTTGCCCAGTGCGGAAAGCGGTCACAATTTTGCCGGCTATGTGCGCTGAGTAATTTTGATTAAATGTATACATTTTTCCTCAGAGTGCAAAACGGTCACAATTTTGTCGGTTGTGCGTGCTGAGTCACTTTGGTTAAATGTAGACATATTTGGTCAACGAACAAAACAATCACAATTTTGCAGGTTGTGCGCGCTGGGTCACTTTGGGTAACTGTAGGCATTATTTGCGTAGTGCGCAAAACAGTAACAATTTTGCGTGTTGTGCGCGCTGGGTAATTTTGGGTAATGTATATAGTTTTGCCCACCGCACAAAACAGTCACATTTTTTGCCGGTTGTGCGCACTGTGTAATTTTTGCCAAATGTAGACAGTGTTGCTCAACGCGCAAAACTGTCATAATTTGGCCGGTTGTGTGGGCTGAGTAATTTTGGGTAAATGTTGACATTTTTGTCTAGTGTGCAAAACGGTCACAAGTTTTCTGGGTGTGTGCTGGTAATTTTGGGTAAATGTAGACAGTTTTGCCCAGCCCGCAAAACGGTCACAATTTTGCCGGCTATGCGCGCTGAGTAATTTTGGTTAAATGAAGACATTTTTGCTCAGCGCGCAAAAGGATCATAATTTTTTCGGTTGTGAGCGCTGAGTAATTTTGGTTAAATGTAGACATATTTGGTCAGCGCACAAAACAGTCACAATTTTGTACAGTGCGCAGAATGGTCATATTATTGCCGGTTGTGCGCACTGGATAATTTTTGGTAAATATAGACAGTTTTGCTCCGCGGGTAAAATCGTCACAATTTTGACGGTTGTGCGTGCTGGGCAATTTTTGGAAAATGTAGGCAGTTTTGGTGAGCGCGAAAAACGGTCACAATTTTATAGAAAAACTACAAGAAATTACCCTTGCATTAAAAACACATGCAATTACACTCATCTGTGATTTCTGAGACTCGCGTAGATTTCGTGGGAGTGGAGGAATATAAGGACAAACGGATAGTAAACGTTGTTTCTATGTGGAGAAGAGGTTGTTTCCTCTATTACCTCAAAATTTCAATTTTGAATTACCCAACCGTTGCCCAAAATAGCATGTTTAAAACATTTTCCGGTTTCTGGCTGCCCTAGCTCGTTCTAATGGATTAAAGAGGGCATTCTAGGCCTCAAACGATCCAAATTTTCATTCCTGAGCTTCAGAAAGTGTGTCACCATCGGTTTCTACCGAGAAACTTCAAGAATTTTATCTTGCATTCTAAACACAAGCAATTGCACCCGTCTCTGATTCTGGGGCTCGTAAAGATTTCGTAGGAGTCATGAAGGAATATAAGGACAATAGAGATTAAACGTTATTTCAATGCAAATAGGAGGTTGTTTCCTCTATTCCCACGAAATTTCATTTGGAATTACCCAAAGTTTGACCAAAATAGCAGGTTTGAAGCGTTTTTGGGTTTCTGGCTGCCCTAGCTCACTCTAATGGATGATGGATATCATTCTAGGCCTCAAATGATCTATATCTTCTTTCTTGACCTTCGGAAAGTGCGTCACCATCGATTTTTGTAGGAAAGCTACAAGGATTACTCTTGCATTCAAAACACAAACAATTGCCACCGTCTCTGATGTTTGGGACTCGCAAGGATTTTATGGGAGTTCGGGAGGAATATAAAGACAAACGGAGAGTAAACGTTGTTTCAATGCGGATATGATGTTGTTTCCTCTATTCCCATGAAATTTCTAGTGGAACTACCCAACGTATGCACAAAATAGCATGTTAATTTTGCATGTTGTGCGGGCAAAGGAATTTTGGGAAAATTTAGACAGTTTTGCTCAGCGCGCAAAACAGTCACAATTTTGCCGGTTGTGCGGGCTGAGTAATTTTGGGTAAATATTGACATTTTTGCCCAGCACGCAAAACGGTCACAATTTTACCGGATATGTGTTGGTAATTTTGGGTAAATGTAGACAGTTTTGCTCAGCATGCACAACAGTCACAATTTTCCGGCTATGCGCGCTGAATAATTTTGGTTAAATGTAGACATTTTTGCTCATCGCGCGCCAGTTGTGAGAGCTGAGTAATTTTGGGTAAATGTAGACATATTTGGTTAGCACGCAAAACGGTCACACTTTTGCAGGTTGTGCGCGCTGGGTCACTTTGGGTAAATGTAGATATTTGTGCTGAGCGCACAAAACAGTCACAATTTTACGGGTTGTGGGCACTGGGTAATTTTGGGTAAATGTAGACATTATTTGCGTAGCCGCACAACGGTCACAATTTTGCCGGTTGTGCGCGCTGGGTAATTTTAGGTAAATGTAGACAGTTTCGTCCAGCACGCAAAACGGTCACAATTTTGCCGGGTGTGCACGTTGGGTAACTTTGGGGAAATGTAGGCAGTTTTGCTTAGCGCGCAAAACGGTCTCAATTTTGCCAGCTGTGCGCGTTGTGTAATTTTGGGCAAATGTATACTGTTTTGCACAGAGCGCAAAAACGGTCACAATTTTACCGGCTGTGCGCGCTGGATAATTTTGGGTAAATGTCGACATTTTTGCCCAGCGCGCAAAACGGTCACTATTTTTTCCGGTTGTGCACATATGGCAATTTTGGATAAATGTAGACATTTTTGCAATGCGCGCAAAACGGTCACAATTTTGTCGGGAGTGCGCGTTGGCAATTTCGGTTAAATGTAGACATTTTTGCATAGCGCGCAAAATGGTCACAATTTTGCCGTTGTGCATGCTGGGTAATTTTGGTTAAATGTAGACATTTTTTTGTGCAGCGCGCAAAACAGTCTCAATTTTGCCGGCTGTGCGCGCTGGGTAATTTTGGATAAATGTAGGCAGTTTTGCTAAGGATGCAAAACAGTCATAATTTTTCCGGTTTTGCACGCTGGGTAATTTTGGGTAAATTTAGACTATTTTGTAATTTTGGGTAAATGTAGACGCTTTTGCTCAGCACGCAAAATGGTCACAATTTTGTCGGATGTGTGCGCTGAGTAAATTTGGTTAAATGTAGACATTTTTTGCTCCGAGCGCAAAACGGTCACAATTCTACGGGTGTGCGCGCTGGTTATTTTTGGTAAATATAGACGGTTTTGCTCAGCGCTCAAATTGGTCACAATTTTTCCGGCAGTGCGCGTTGGGTAATTTTGGGCAAATGTAGGCAGTTTAGCTTAGCGTGCAAAATGGTCTCACTTTTGCAGGCTGTGCACGTTGCATAATATTGGGCAAATGTATACTGTTTTGCTCTGGGCGCAAAACTGTCACATTTTGCCGCCTTGGCGCGCTGGATAATTTTGGGTAAATGTCGACATTTTTGCACAGTGCACAAAATGGTCACAATTTTTACCGGTTGTGCACACATGGCAATTTTGGATAAATGTAGACATTTTTCAAAAGCGCGCAAAATGGTCACAATTTTGTCGAGTGTGCGCGATCGTAATTTTTGGTAAATGTGTACAGTTTTCACCACGCGCAAAACGGTCACAATTTTGCCGACTATGTGCCCTGAGTAAGTTTGGTTAAATGTAGACATTTTTGCTCAGCACGCAAAACGGTCACAATTTTGTCGGTTGTGCGTGCTGAGTCACTTTGGGCAAATGTAGACATATTTGGTCATCACGCAAAATTGTCACAATTTTGCAGGTTGTGCGCACTTGATCACCTTTTGAAAATGTAGACATTATTTGCGTAGTGCGCAAAACAGTCACAATGTTGCCGATTGTGCGCGCTGGGTAATTTTGGGTAAATGTAGACAGTTTTACCCAGCACGCAAACCGGTTACATTTTTGCCGGTTGTGCGCATTGTGTAATTTTAGATAAATGTAGATAGTTTTGCTCAGCGCGCAAAACTGTCACAAATTTGCCGGTTGTGCGCACTGGGAAATTTTTTGAAAATGTAGACAATTTTGCCCAGCGCGCAAAACGGTCAGAATTTTGCTGACAGTGAGCGTTGGGTTAATTTTGGACAAATGTAGGCAGTTTAGCTCAGCGAGCAAAAAGGTCTCACTTTTGCCGGCTGTGCGCTGGATAATTTTTGGTAAATGTCGACATTTCTGCCCAGTGCACAAAACGGCCACAATCTTTGTCGGTTGTGCACAAATAGCAATTTTGGATAAATGTAGACATTTTTTCATAGCGCGCAAAATGGTTACAATTTTGCTGGTTGTGCGCACTAGATAATTTTGGGTAAATGTAGACAGCTTTGCTCAGCGTGCAGAACGGTCACATTTTTACTGGTTGTGCGCACTGGATAATTTTGGGTAAATATAGACAGTTTTCCTCAGCGTGCACAACTATCACAATTTTGACGGTTATACGTGCTGGGTAATTTTTGAAAAATGTAGACAGCTTTGGTCAACGCGAAAAATGGTAACAATTTTGCCGGTTGTGCAGGCTGAGTAATTTTGGGTAAATGTTGACATTTTTGCCTAGCGCGCAAAGCGGTCACAATTTTCAATTTTGCCGGGTGTGTGCGCTGGTAATTTTGGGTTAATGTAGACATTTTTGCCCAGCGCGTTGAACGGTCACAATTTTGCCGGGTGTGCGCGCTGCTAATTTTGGGTTAATGTTAACAGTCTTGCCCAGCATGCAAAATGGTCACAATTTTGTCGGCTATGCACGCTGAATAATTTTGGTTAAATTTTGACATTTTTGATCATAGCGCAAAACGGTCATAATTTTGTCGGTTGTGTGCGCTGAGTTACTTTGGGTAAATGTAGAAATATTTGGTCAGCGCTGGGTCACTTTGGGTAAATGTAGGCATTATTTGCGTAGTGCGTAAAACACTCACAATTTTGCGGGTTGTGCGCGCTGGGTAATTTTGGGTAAATGTAGACGGTTATGCCCAGCAAGCAAAATGGTCACATTTGTACCGGTTGTGCACACTGTGTAATTTTGGGTAAATGTAAACAGTTTTGCGCAGCGCACAAAATTGTCACAATTTTGCCGGTTGTGAGTGCCGTGTAATTTTTGGTAAATGTCGACAGTTTTGCCCAGCACGCAAAACGGTGACATTTTTGCCGGTTGTGCGCCCTATGTAATTTAGGGTACATGTAGAGAGTTTTGCTCAGCGCATGAAACTGTCACAACTTTGCCGTTGTGCGCGTTGGGTAATTTTTGGAAAATGCAGGCAATTTTGCTCAGCGCTCAAAACGGTCACAATTTTACCGGCTGTGCGCGTTGGGTAATTTTGGGCAAATGTAGTCGTTTAGCTCAGCGTGCAAAACGGTCTCACTTTTGCCGGCTGTGCGCGTTACGTAATTTTGGTCAAATGTATACTATTTTGTTCAGGGAGCAAAACGGTCACAATTCTGCGGCTGTGCGCGCTGGATAATTTTGGGTAAATGTCGACATTTTTGCCCAGTGCGTAAAACGGTCTCAATTTTTGCCGGTTGTGCACACATGGCAATTTTGGGTAAATGTAGAAATTTTTGCACAGCGCGCAAAAACGGTCACAATTTTGCCAGCTGTGCGCACTGGGTAATTTGGGTAAATGTAGGCAGTTTTGCTAAGCACGCAAAACGGTCATAGTTTTGTCGGTTGTGCAGTGGGTTAATTTTTGGTAAATGTAGACTATTTTGTAATTTTGGATAAATGTAGACACTTTTGCTCAGCACGCAAAACGGTTACAATTTTGCCGGATGTACGCGCTGAGTAATTTTGGTTAAATGTAGACATTTTTTGCTCCGCATGCAAAATGGTCACCCCATTTTGCTGGTTATGAGGCTGAGTAATTTTGGAAAAATGTAGACATTTTGCAGGTTGTGCGCGCTGAGGAATTTTGGGAAAATTTAGACAGTTTTGCTCAGCGTGCAAAACGGTCACAATTTTGCCGGTTGTGCGGGCTGAGTAAATTTGGGTAAATGTTGACATTTTTGCACAACATGCAAAACGGTCACAATTTTGCTTGGTGTGTGCGCTAGTAATTTTGGTTAAATGTAGACATTTTTGCGCGGCGCGCAAAACGATCACAATTTTGCCGGCTATGCGCGCTGAGTTATGTTGGTTAAATGTAGACATTTTTTGCTCAGCGCGCAAAATGGTCACAAATTTTCCGGTTGTGAGCGCTGAGTAATTTTGAGTACATGTAGGCATATTTGGTCGGCGCTCAAAACGGTCACAATTTTGCAGGTTGTGCGCGCTGGGTCACTTTCGGTAAATGTAGACATTTGTGCTCAGCGCGCAGTCACAATTTTGCAGGTTGTGGGCACTGGGTAACTTTGGGTAAATGTAGACATTTGTGCTCAGCGCGCAGTCACAATTTTGCAGGTTGTGGGCACTGGGTAACTTTGGGTAAATGTAGACAATATTTTCGTTGCGCACAAAACAGTCACAATTTTGCCGGTTGTGCGCGCTGAGTAATTTTGGGTAAATATAGACAGTTTTGCTAAGCACGCAAAATGGTCACAATTTTGCCGGTTGTGTGCACTGGGTAATTTTGGGTAATTGTAGACTCTTTTGTAATTTTGGATAAATGTAGAAACTTTTGCTCAGCACGCAAAATGGTTAAAATTCTGCCGGATGAGCGCGCTGAGTAATTTTGGTTAAATGTAGACATTTTTTGCTCCGCGCGTAAAATGCTCAACATTTTGTCGGTTATAAGTGTTGAGTAATTTTGGGTAAATGTAGACATTTTTATCGTGCAAGACGGTCACAATTTTGCAGGTTGTGTGCGCTGAGGAATTTTGGTAAAATTTCGACAGTTTTACAAAGCATGCAACTCGGTCACAATTTTGCCGGTTGTGCGGGCTGAGTAATTTTGGGTAAATGTTGACATTTTTGTGCAGCGCACAAAACGGTCACAATTTTTTCGGGTATGTGCGCAGCTAATTTTGGGTAAATGTAGACAGTTTGCCCAGCGCACAAAACGATCACAATTTTGCCGGACATGCGCACTGAGTAATTTTGGTTAAATGAAGACATTTTTGCTCAGCGCGCAAAAAGGTCACAAGTTTGCCGGTTGTGAGCACTGTGAAATTTTGGGTAAATGTAGACAAATTTGGTCAGCGCGCAAAACGGTCACAATTTTGCAGCTTTTGCGCGCTGGGTCATTTGGGTAAATGTAGACATTTGTGCGAATGCGCAAAACAGTCATAATTTTGCAGGTTGTGGGCACTGGGTAATTTTGGGTAAATGTAAATATTATTTGTGGAGCGCACAAAACATTCACAATTTTTCCGGTTGTGCGCGTTGGGTAATGTTGGGAAAATGTAAACAGTTTTGCTCAGCGCTCAAAACTGTCACAATTTTGCTGGTTGTGCGCATTCGGTAATTTTGGGCAAATGTAGGCAGTTTTGCTCAGCGCGCAAAACGGTCTCAATTTTGCCGGATGTGCGCGTGGCGGAATTTTGGCAAATGTATCATGTTTTGCGTTGGGCGCAAAACTGTCACAATTTTGCCGGCTGTGCGCACTGGATAATTTTGGGGTAAATGTAGACAGTTTTGCCCAGCGCGCAAAACAGTCACGATTTTATCGGGTGTGCGCACTGGTAATTTTGGGTAAATGTAGACAGTTTTGCCTAGCGCGCAAAACGATCACAATTTTGCCGGCTATGTGCGCTGAGTAAGTTTGGTTAAATGTAGTCATTTTTGCTCAGCGCGCAAAACGGTCAAAATTTTGTTGGTTGTGCATGCTGAGTCACTTTGGGTAATTTTAGGTAAATATTGACATTTTTGCTCAGCGCACAAAACGGTCACAATTTTGCCGGGTGCGTGTGCTGGAAATTTTGGGTAAATGTAGACAGCTTTGTCCAGCGTGCAAAACGGTCATAATTTTACCGGCTATGCGCGTTGAGTAATTTTGCTTAAATGTAGACATTTTTACTCATCGTGCAAAAGGATCACAATTTTACCGGTTGTGAGCGCTGAGTAATTTTTTGTAAATGTAGACATATTTGGTTAGCGCGCAAAACAGTCACAATTTTGCAGGTTGTGTGCGCTGGGTCACTTTGGGTAAATGTAGACATTTGTGCTCAGCGCGCAAAACGATCACAATTTTGCAGATTGTGGGCGCTGGGTAATTTTGGGTAAATGTAGACATTATTTAAATAGCGCGCAAAAGAGTCACAATTTTGTCGGTTGTGCGCGCTGGGTAATTTCGGGTAAATGCAGGCAGTTTTCTCCAGTGCGCAAAACGGTCACATTTTTGCCGGTTGTGCGCCCTGGGTAATTTTGAGTAAATATAGACAGTTTTGCTCAGCGCGCAAAAGAGTCACAATTTTGATGGTTGTGCGCGCAGGGCAATTTTTGGAAAATATAGACAGTTTTGGTCAGTCCTAAAAACGGTCACAATTTTGCTGGTTGTTCAGGTTGAGTAATTGGAGGTAAATGTTAACATTTTTGCGCAACGCGCAAAACGGTCACAATTTTGCCAGGTGTGTGTGCTGGTAATTTTGAGTAAATGGAGACATTTTTGCCCAGCGCGCTAAACGGTCACAATTTTGCCGGATGTGTGCGCCGGTTATTTCATGTAAATGTAGACAGTTTTGCCCAGTGTGCAAAACCGTCACAATTTTCCCGGCTATGCACGCTGAGTAATTTTGGTTAAATGTAGACATTTTTCCTCAGGGCGCAAAATGGTCACAATTTTGTCAATTGTGCGCACTGATGTATACATGCTTGGTCAGCGCACAAAACGGTCATAATTTTGCAGGTTGTGCGCACAGGGTCACTTTGGGTAAATGTAGGCATTATTTGCGTAGTGCGCAAAACAGTCATAATTTTGTGGTTGTGCGAGTTGGGTAATTTTGGCTAAATATATACAGTTTTGCCTAGCGAACAAAACGGTCACATTTTTGTCGGTTGTGCGCACTGTGTAATTTTGGCCAAATGTAAACAGTTTTGCTAAGCACGCAAAACTGTCACAATACTGCCGGTTGTGCGGGCTGAGTAATTTTGGGTAAATGTGGAAATTTTTTTCCAGTTCGCAAAATGCTCATAAGTTTGCCGGGTGTGTGCTGGTAATTTTGGGTAAATGTCGACAGTTTTGCCCAGCGCGCAAAACGGTCACAATTTTGCCGACTGCGCGCTGAGTAATTTTGGTTAAATGTAGACATTTTTGCTAAGCGCGCAAAGGGATCACAATTTTGTCGGTTGTGAGCACTGAGTAATTTTGGTTAAATGTAGACATATTTGTTCAGCACACAAAACAGTGAGTAATTTGGGGTAAATGTAGACATATTGGTTTAATTGCCTGGTGCTTGTGTTGGTAATTTGGGGTAAATGTAGATAGTTTTGTCCAGCGCGCAAAACTGTCACAATTTTACCGGCTATGCGCAGTGAGTAATTTTGGTTAAATGTTGACATTTTTGCTCAGCGCGCAAAATGGTCACAATTTTGCCGGTTGTGAGCGCTGAGTAATTTTGGGTAAATGTAGACATAAAACGATCACAATTTTACAGGTTGTGTGCGCTGGATCACTTTGGGTAAATGTAGACATTTGTGCTCAGCGCGTAAAACGGTCACAATTTTGCTGGTTGTTTTGAGTAAATGGAGACATTTTTGCCCAGCACGCAAAACGGTTACAATTTTTGCCAGGTGTGCGCGCTGGTAATTTTGTGTAAATGTAGACAGTTTTGCCTAGTGCGGAAAACAGTCACGATTTTGCCGGCTATGCGCGCTGAGTAATTTTGGTTAAATGTGGACATTTTTCCTCAGAGCGCAAAACGGTCACAGTTTTGTCGGTTGAGCGCGCTGGGTCACTTTGGGTAAATGTAGGCATTATTTGTGTAGTGTGCAAAACAGTCACAATTTTGCGGGTTGTGCGCGCTGGGTAATTTTGGGTAAATATATCCAGTTTTGCCCAGCACACAAAATGGTCACATTTTTTGCCGGTTGTGCGCCCTGTGTAATTTTGGCCAAATGTTGACAGTTTTGCTCAGCGCGCAAAACTATCATAATTTTGACGGTTGTGCGTGCTGGATAATTTTGGGTAAATGTTGACATTTTTGTCCAGCGCGTAAAACGGTCACAATTTTGCCGAGTGTGTGCTGGATAATTTTGCTTAAATGTAGACATTTTTGCTCAGCGCGCAAAATGATCACAATTTTGTTGGTTGTGAGCCTGCGTAATTTTGGTTAAATGTAGACATATTTGGACAGCGCGCAAAACGGTCACAATTTTGCAGGTTGTGCGCGATGGGTCACTTTGGGTAAATGTAGAGATTTCTGCTCAACGCGCAAAACAGTCACAATTTTGTGGGTTGTGTGCACTAGGAAATTTTGGGTAAATGTAGACATTATTTGCGTAGCGCGCAAAACGGTCACAATTCTGCCGGTTGTGCGCGCTGTGAAATTTTGGGTAAATGTAGACAGCTTTGCCTAGCGCGTATAACGGTCACATTTTTTTTCCGTTGTGCGCTCTGGATAATTTTGGGGAAATGTTGACAGTTTTGCTTCGCGCGCAAAACTGTCACAAGTTTGACGGTTGTGCGCGCTGGGTAATTTTTGGAAAATGTAGGCTGTTTTGGTCCGCGTGAAAAACGGTCACAATTTTACCGGTTGTGCAGGCTGAGTAATTTGGGGTAAATGTTGACATTTTTGCTCAGCACGCAAAACGGTCAGAATTTTGTCGTGTGTGTGCTCTGTTAATTTTGGCTAAATGTAGACATTTTTACCCAGTGCGCTAAACGGTTACAATTTTGTCGGTTGTGTGTGCTGAGTCACTTTGGATAAATGTAGACATATTTGGTCAGCGCACAAAAATGTCACAATTTTGCAGGTTGTGCGCGCTGGGTCACTTTGGGTAAATGTAGGTATTATTTGCGATGTGCGCAAAACTGTCACAATTTGCGGGTTATGCACGCTGGGTAATTTTGGGTAAATGTAGACGGTTTTGTCCAGCACGTAAAACGGTCACATTAGTGCAGGTTGTACGCACTGTGTAATTTTTGGTAAATGTAGACAGGTTTGCTCAGCGCGCAAAAAAGTCACAATTTTTCCGGTTGTGAGAACTGCGTAATTTTGGGTAAATGTAGACAGTTTTTCTGAGCGCGCAAAACCGTCACAACTTTGTCGGTTGTGCGCGCTGTGTAATTTTTGAAAAAGGTAGGCAGTTTTGCACAGCGCATAAAACAGTCACAATTTTGCTGGTTGTGCGCGTTGGGTAATTTTGGGCAAATGTAGGCAATTTAGCTCAGCGCGCAAAATGGTGTCACTTTTGCCGGCTGTCCGCATTGCGTAATTTTGGTCAAATGTATCCTATTTTGCTCAGGGCGCAAAACGGTCATAATTTTGTCCGCTGTGCACGCTGGGTAATATTGGGTAAATGTAGACATTTTTGCCCAATGAGCAGACGGTCAAAATTTTTTCCGGTTGTGCACACATGGCAATTTTGGGTAAATTTAGATATTTTAGCACAGCGTGCAAAATGGTCACAATTTTGCCGGTTGTGTGCGTTGGGTAATTTTGGGTAAATATAGGCAGTTTGCTAAGTACGCAAAACGGTCACAATTTTACCGGTTCTGAGCTGGGTTAATTTTTGTTATATGTAGACAATTTTGTAATTTTGGGCAAATGTAGACACTTTTGTTCGTCACGCAAATTTTGTAATTTTGGGTAAATGTAGACACTTTTGCTCAGCACGCAAAATGGTCACAATTCTGCTGGATGTGCACGCTGAGTAATTTTGGTTAAATGGAGACATTTTTTGGTCCGCGCGCAAAATGGGACCATTTTGCCGGTTGTGAGCATTTAGTAATTTTGGGCAAATGTAGACATTTTTGGTCAACGTGTAAAACGGTTACAATTTTGCTGGTTGTGCGCGCGGAGGAATTTTGGAAAAATTTAGGCAGTTTTGCGCAGCGCGTAAAACTGTCACAATTGCGCAAAACGGTCACAATTTTTCCTGCAAGGCGCGCTTGATAATTTTGGGTAAATGTCGACATTTTTGCCCAGTGCACAAAACGGTCACAATTCTTGCCGGTAGTGCACACATGACAATTTCGCCGACATGGCGCGCAAAACGGTAACAATTTTGCCGGGTGTGCACGCTGGGTAATTTTGGTAAATGCAGACATTTTTAGCGTAGCACGCAAAACATTCACAATTTTGCCGGCTGTGCACGCTGGATAATTTTGGATAAATGTAGACACGTTTGCTCAGCACGCAAAACGGTGACAATTTTGTCGGATGTGCGCGTTGAGTAATTATGGTTAAACGTAGACATTTTTTGCTCCGCGCGCAAAATGGTCACTGTTTTACCGGTTGTGAGCGTTGAGTAATTTTGCGTAAATGTAGACAGTTTTGCCCAGCACGCAAAACGGTGACATTTTTGCCGGTTGTGCGCACTGTGTAATTTTGGGTGAATGTAGACAGTTTTGCTCAGCGCGCAAAACTGCCACAATTTTGCTGGTTGTGCGCGTTGGGTAATTTTTGGAAAATGTAGACAATTTTACTCTGCGCGCAAAACGGTCAGAATTTTGCTGACAGTGTGCGTTGTGTAATTTTGGTCAAATGTAGGCAGTTTAGCTCAGCGCGCAAAAAGGTCTCACTTTTGCCGGCTGTGCGCGCTGGATAATTTTGGGTAAATGTCGACATTTTTGCCCAGTGCGTAAAACGGTCACAATTTTTGCCGGTTGTGCACACATAGCAATTTTGGGTAAATGTAGACATTTTTGCATAGCGCGCAAAATGGTCACATTTTTGCCGGGTATGCACGCTGGGTAATGTTGGGTAAATGTAGACATTTTTTGCGCAGCACGCAAAAAACGGTCACAATTTTGCCGGCTGTGCGTAAAACGGTCACAATTTTTGCCGGTTGTGCACACATAGCAATTTTGGGTAAATGTAGACATTTTTGCATAGCGCGCAAAATGGTCACATTTTTGCCGGGTATGCACGCTGGGTAATGTTGGGTAAATGTAGACATTTTTTGCGCAGCACGCAAAAAACGGTCACAATTTTGCCGGCTGTGCGCGCTGGGTAATTTTGGGTAAATGTAGACAGTTTTTGCTAAGTACGCAAAACAGTCATAATTTTGCCGGTTTTACATGCTGGGAAATTTTGGGTAAATGTAGACTATTCTGTAATTTTGGGTAAATGTAGACACTTTTGCTCAGCACGCAAAACGGTCACAATTTTGCCGGTTGTGCACGCTGAGTAAATTTGGTTAAATGTAGACATTTTTTGCTCCGCGTGCAATATGGTCACCATTTTGCCGGTTGTGAGGGTTGGGTATTTTTGGGCAAAGGTAGACTTTTTAGGTCAACGTGAAAAACGGTCACAGTTTTGCAGGTTGTGCACATTGAGGAATTTTGGGAAATTTTAGACAGTTTTGCTCAGCGCGCAAAACAGTCACAATTTAGCTCGTTGTGTGTGCTGGGTCACTTCGGGTAAATGTAGACATTTGTGCTCAGAGCGTAAAACGGTCACAATTTTGCAGGTTGTGGGCACTGTGTATTTTTGGGTAAATGTAGACATTATTTGCATAGCGCGCAAATCGGTCACAATTTTGCCGGTTGTGCGCGTTGGGTAATTTTGGGTAAATGTTGGCAGTTTTGCACAGTCCGTAAAAAGGTCACATTTTTGCCGGTTGTGCGCCCTGCGTAATTTTAGGTAAATGTAGACAGTTTTATTCAGCGTGCAAAACTGTCACAATTTTGACGGTTGTGCGCGCTGGGTAATTTTTGGAAAATGTAGACAGTTTTGGTCAGCGCTACAAATTGTCACAATTTTGCCGGTTGTGCAGGCTGAGTAATTTGGGGTAAATGTTGACATTTTTGTGCAGCGCGTAAAACGGTCACAATTTTGCCGGGTGTGTGCGCTGGTAATTTCGAGTAAATGGAACTTTTTTGCCCAGCGTACTGAACGGTCACAATTTTGCCGGGTGTGTAAGCTGGTAATTTCGTGTAAATGTAGACAGTTTTGTCCAGTGAGCAAAACGGTCACAATTTTGGCGGCTATACGCGCTGAGTAATTTTGGTTAAATGTTGACATTTTTCCCCAGAGCGCAAAATGGTCACAATTTTGTCGGTTGTGCTCACTGAGTCACTTTGGTTAAATGTAGACATATTTGGTCAGCGCACAAAATGGTCCCAATTTTGCAGGTTGTGCACGCTGGGTCGCTTTTGGTAAATGTAGGCATTATTTGCGTAGTGCGCAAAACAGTCACAATTTTGCGGGTTGTACATGATGGTAATTTTGGGTAAATGTCGACTGCTTTGTCCAGCACACAAAACGGTCACATTTTTTCCGGTTGTGCGCACTGTGTAATTTTGGCCAAATGTAGATAGTTTTGGACTCAGCGCGTAAAACAGTCACAATTTTGTCGGCTTTGCGTGCTGAGTCACTTTGGGTTAATATAGGCATTATTTACATAGTGCGCAAAACAATTATAATTTTGCAGGTTGTGCGCGCTGGGTAATTTTGGGTAAATGTAGACAGTTTTGTCCAGCACACAAAACGGTCACATTTTTGCCGGTTAAGCGCACTGTGTAATTTTGGCCAAATGTAGACAGGTTTGCTCAGCATGCAAAACGGTCAGAATTTTGCTGACTGTGCGTGTTGGGTAATTTTGTTCAAATGTAGGCAGTTTAGCTCAGCGCGCAAAACGGTCACACTTTTGCCGGCTGTGCGTGCTGGATAATTTTGGGTAAATGTCGACATTTTTTCCCAGTGCGCATAACGGTCATAATTTTTGCATGTTTTGCATACATAGCAATTTTGGATAAATGTAGACATTTTTGCATAGCGCGCAAAAAGGTCACAATTTTGCCGGGTGTGCACGCTGGAAAATTTGGGTAAATGTAGGTATTTTTTGCGCAGCGCACAAAACCGTCACAATTTTACCGGCTGTGTGCGCTGGGTAATTTTGGGTAAATGTAGACAGTTTTGCTAAGTAGCAAAACGGTCATAATTTTGCCAGACTTTCACGCTTGGTAATTTTGGTTAAATATAGACTATTTTGTAATTTTGGTTAAATGTTGACACTTTTGCTCAGCGCGCAAAACGGTCAGAATTTTGCCAGTTGTGCTGGCTGAATAATTTTGGATAAATGTTGACATTTTTGCTCGGCGCGCAAAACAGTCACAATTTTACTGGGTGTGTTAGTAGTTTGGGTAAATGAAGACATTTTTGCCAAGCGCGCAAAACGGTTACAAATTTGCCGGCTATGCGGGTGGAGTAATTTTGGTTAAAATGTAAACATTTTTTGCTCGGCTCGTAAAACGGTCCCAATTTTGCGGGTTGTGTGCACTGGGTAATTTTGGTTAAATATTTACATTATTTTGCATAATGCGCAAAACGGTCACAATTTTGCCGTTGTGCGCGCTGGGTAATGTTTGGCAAATGTAGACAGTTTTTCCCAGCGTCCAAAATGGTCAAATTTTTGCCGGTTGTGCACACTGGGTAATTTTGGGTAGATGTGGACAGTTTTGCTCAGCGCACAAAACTGTCACAATTTTGACGGTTGTGCGCGCTGGGTAATTTTTGGAAAATGTAGACAGTTTTGGTCAGCGCTAAAAACGGTCACAATTTTGTCGGTTGTGCAGGCTGAGTAATTTGTGGTAAATGTTTACATTTTTGCGTAGCGCGCAAAGCGGTCACAATTTTGCTGGGTGTATGCGCTGGTAATTTTGAGTAAATGTAGACATTTTTACCCAGCGCGCTAAACGGTCACAATTTTACCGGGTGTGCGCGCTGGTAATTTTCAGTAAATGTAGACAGTTTTGCCCAGTGCGTAAAATGGTCACAGTTTTACCGGCTATGCGGGCTGAGTAATTTTGGTTAAATGTAGACATTTTTGTTCAGCGCACAAAATGGTCACAATTTTGCCGTTTATGAGCGCTGAGTAATTTTGGGTAAATGTAGACATATTTGGTCAGAGCGTAAAACGGTCACAATTTTGCTGGTTGTGTGCGCTGGGTCACTTTGGGTAAATGTAGACATTTGTGCTCTGCGCGCAGTCACAATTTTGCGGGTTGTGGGCACTGGGTAATTTTGGGTAAATGTAGACATTATTTACGTAGCGCACAAAACGGTCACAATTTTGCCTGTTTTGCGCGCTTCGTAATTTTGGGTAAATGAAGATAGTTTTGCTAAGCACTCAAAACGGTCACAATTTTGCCGGTTGTGCGCGCTGGGTAATTTTCGGTAATTGTAGACGATTTTGTAATTTTGGATAAATGTTGACACTTTTGCTCAGCACGCAAAACAGTCAAAATTTTGTTGGATGGGCGCTCTGAGTAATTTTGGTTAAATATAGACATTTTTTGCTCCGCGCACAAAATGGACAACATTTTGCCGGTAGTGAGCGTTGAGTAATTTTGGGTGAATGTTGATATTTTTATCGTGCTAGACGGTCACAATTTTACAGATTGTGCGCGCTGAGGTATTTTGGGAAAATTTAGACAGTTTTGCTCAGCGCGCAAAACTGTCACAATTTTGCCGGTTGTGCGGGCTGAGTAATTTTAGGTAAATGTTGAAATTTTTGTGCAGCGTGCAAAACGATCACAATTTTGTCTGGTATGTGCGCTTGTAATTTTGGGTAAAAGTATACAGTTTTGCCCAGCGCGTAAAACGGTCACAACTTTGCCGGCAATACGCGCTGAATAATTTTGGTAAAATGATGACATTTTTGCTCAGCATGCAAAATGGTCACAATTTTGCCTTGTGTACGCGCTGGTAATTTTGGGTAAATGTAGACAGCCTTTCGCAGCGCGTAAAACGGTCACAAGTTTGCCGGGTGTGCACGCTGGTTATTTTGGGTAAATGTAGACAGTTTTGCCCCGCGCTCAAAACGGTCACACTTTTACCGGGTGTGCGCGCTGGTAATTTTGGGTAAATGTAGACAGTTTTGCCAAGCAGGCAAAACAGTCACAATTTTGCCGACTATGCGCCCTGAGTAACTTTGATTAAATGTCGACATTTTTTCTCAGCACGCAAAATGGTCACAATTTTGTCGGTTGTGCGCGCTGAGTCACTTTGGGTAAATGTCGACATATTTGGTCAGCGCGCAAAACGGACACAATTTTTCAGGTTGTGCACACTGGATCACTTTGGATAAATGTAGACGTTATTTGCATAGTGCACAAAACAGTCACAATGTTGCCGGTTGTGCACGCGTAAATGTAGACAGTTTTGCCCAGCCCGCAAAACGGTTACATTTTTGCCGGTTGCGTGCATTGTGTAATTTTGGGTGAATGTAGACAGTTTTGCTCAGCGCGCAAAACTGTCACAATTTTGCCGGTTGTGCGCGCTGGGTAATTTTTGGAGAATGTGGACAGTTTTGTTCACCGCGCAAAACGGTCAGAATTTTGCTGACAGTGCACGTTGGGTAATTTTGGATAAATTTAGGCAGTTTAGCTCAGCGCGCAAAAAGGTCTCACTTTTGCCGGCTGTGCGCGCTGGATAATTTTGGGTAAATGTCGGACTTTTTGCCCAGTGCGCACAAAGGTCACAATTTTGCTGGTTGTGCGCGCTGGGTAATTTTGGGTAAATGTAGACAATTTTGCTAAGTACGCCAAACGGTCAAAATTTTGCCGGTTTTGCACGCTGGGTAATTTTGGGTAAATGTAGACTATTTTGTAATTTGCGGTAAATATAGACACGTTTGCTCAGCACGCAAAACGGTCACAATTTTGTCGGATGTGCGCACTGCGTAAATTTGGTTAAATGTAGACATTTTTTGCTCCGAGCGCAAAATGGTCACCATATTGCCGGTTGTGAGGGTTGAGTTTTTTTGGGGCAAATGTAGATATTTTTTGTCAACGTGAAAAACGTTCGCAATTTTACAGGTTGTGAGAGCTGAAGAATTTTTGGAAAATTTAGACGGTTCTGCTCAGCGCGCAAAACAGTCAAAATTTTGCCGGTTGTGCGGGCTGAGTAATTTTAGGTAAATGTTGACATTTTAGCCCAGCACGTAAAATGGACACAATTTTGCCAGGTGTGTGTGCTGGTAATTTTGGGTAAATGTAGACAGTTTTGCCCAGCGCGCAAAACGGTCACAATTTTCCTGGCTATCCGCGTTGAGTAATTTTGGTTAAATATAGACATTTTTGCTCAGTGCGCAAAATGATCACAATTTTGCCGGTTGTGAGCACTGAGTAATTTTGGGTAAATGTAGACGTTTTTGGTCAGCGCGCAAAACTGTCACAATTTTGCAGGTTGTGTGTGCTGGGTCACTTTGGGTAAATGTAGACATTTGTGCTCTGCGCGTAAAACGGTCACAATTTTGCAGGTTGTGGGCACTGTGTAATTTTGGGTAAACGTAGACATTACTTGCATAGCGCTCAAAACGGTCACAATTTTGTCGGCAGTTTTGCCCAGGGCGCGAAACGGTCACATTTTGGGTAAATGTAGGCAGTTTTGCCCAGGGCGCGAAACGGTCACATTTTTGCCGGTTGTGCGCCCTGCGTAATTTGTGGTAAATGTAGACAGTTTTGTTCAGCGCGCAAAACGGTCACAATTTTGACGGTTGTACGCGCTGGGTAATTTTTGGAAAATGTAGACAGTTTTGGTAAGCGCTAAAAATGGTCACAATTTTGCTGGTTATGCATTCTGAGTAATTTGGGGTAAATGTTTACATTTTTGCGTAGCGCGCAAAGCGGTCACAATTTTGCTGGGTGTATGCGCTGGTAATTTTGAGTAAATGTAGACATTTTTACCCAGCGCGCTAAACGGTCACAATTTTACCGGGTGTGTGCGCTGGTAATTTTCAGTAAATGTAGACAGTTTTGCCTTGTGCAGAAAACCGTCACAATTTTGCCGGTTATGCGCGCTGAGTAATTTTGGTTAAATATAGACATTTTTCCTCAGAGCACAAAACGGTCTCAATTTTGTCGGTTGTGCGCGCTGAGTCACTTTGGCTAAATGTAGACATATTTGGCCAGGGCACAAAACGGTCACAATTTTGCAGGGTGTGCGCGCTGAGTCACTTTGGGTAAATGTAGGCATTAATTGCATAGTGCGCAATTTTGCAGGTTGTGCACGCTGGGTCACTTTGGGTAAATGTATCCGGTTTTGCCCAGCCCACAAAACGGTCACATTTTTTGCCGGTTGTGCGCACTGTGTAATTTTGGCCATTTGTACACAGTTTTGCTCAGTGCTCAAAACGGTCATAATTTTGACGGTTGTGCATGCTAGGTAATTTTGGGTAAATGTTGACATTTTTATCCAGCGCGCAAAACGGTCACAATTTTGCCGGGTGTGTGCTGGGTAATTTTGGTTAAATGTAGACATTTTTGCTCAGCGCGCAAAATGATCACAATTTTGTCGTTTGTGAGCGCTGAATAATTTTGGTTAAATGTAGAGTTATTTGGTCAGCGCGCAAACCGGTCACAATTTTGCAGGTTGTGCGCGATGTGTCACTTTGGGTAAATGTAGACAAATCTCAATGCGCAAAACAGTCACAATTTTGTGGGTTGTGTGCACTGGGTAATTTTGAGTAAATGTAGACATTATTTGTGTAGCGCGCAAAATGGTAACAATTTCTCTGGTTGTGCGCACTGGGTAATTTTGGGTAAATGTAGACAGTTTTGCCCAGCGCGTAGAACAGTCACATTTTCGTCGGTTGTTCGCACTGGATAATTTTGGGTAAATGGAGACATTTTTGCCCAGCGCACAAAACTGTCACAATTTTGACGGTTGTGCACGCTGGGTAATTTTTGGAAAATGTAGGCAATTTTGCCCAGCGCGAAAAACGGTCTCTATTTTGCCGGCTATGCGTGCTAAGTAATTTTGGGTAAATGTAGACATTTTTCCTCAGAGCGCAAAATGGTCACAATTTTGCCGGTTGTACGCGCTGTGTCACTTTGGTTAAATGTAAACATATTTGGTCAGTGCACAAAACGGTCACAATTTTGCAGGTTGTGCACGCTGGGTCACTTTGGGTAAATGTTGACATTTGTGCTCAACGCATAAATAGTCACAATTTTGTAGGTTGTGTGCACTGGGTAATTTTGGGTAAATGTAGACATTATTTGCGTAGCGCGCAAAACGGTCACCATTTTGCCGGTTGTGCACTGGGTTATTTTGAGTAAATGGAGACATTTTTGTCCAGCCCGCTAAACGGTTACAATTTTTGCCAGGTGTGCGCGCTGGTAATTTTGTGTAAATGTAGACAGTTTTGCCTAGTGCGGAAAACAGTCGCGATTTTGCCGGCTATGCGCGCTGAGTAATTTTGGTTAAATGTAGACATTTTTCCTCAGAGCGCAAAACGGTCACAATTTTGTCGGTTGAGCGCTCTGAGTTACTTTGGTAAAATGTAGACATATTTGGTCAGCGCACAAAACGGTCACAATTTTACAGGTTGTGCGCGCTGGGTCACTTTGGGTAAATGTAGGCATTATTTGCGTAGTGCGCAAAACAGTCACAATTTTGCGGGATGTGCGCGCTGGGTAATTTTGGGTAAATGTAGACAGTTTGCCTAGCACACAAAACGGTCGCATTTTTGGGTAATTTTGGGTTAATGTAGACAGTTTGCCCAGCACACAAAACAGGCACATTTTTACCGGTTGTGTGCACTGTGTTATTTTGGCCAAATGTAGACAGTTTTTCTCAGCGCGCAAAACTGTCACACTTTTGATGGTTGTGCGTGTTGGGCAATTTTTGGAAAATGTAGGCAGTTTTGTTCAGCGTGAAAAACGGTCACAATTTTGCTGATTGTGCAGTCTGAGTAATTTTGGGTAAATGTTGACATTTTTGCGCAGGACGCAAAACGGTCTCAATTTTACCGTGTGTGTGCTCTGGTAATTTTTGGTAAATGTAGACATTTTTGCACAGCGCGCAAAACAGTCACAATTTTGCCGGATGTACACGCTAGTTATTTTGGGTAAATGTAGACAGTTTTGCCCAGCGCTCAAAACGGTCACAATTTTGCCGGGTGTGCGCGCTGGTAAGTTTGGGTAAATGTAGACAGTTTTGCCAAGCACGCAAAACAGTCACAATTTTGCCGAGTATGCGCCCTGAGTAACTTTGGTTAAATGTAGACATTTTTTCTCAGCACGCAAAACGGTCAAGATTTTTTCGGTTGTGCGTGCTGAGTCGCTTTGGGTAAATGTCAACATATTTGGTCAGCACGCAAAACGGTCACAATTTTGCAGGTTGTGCGCACTGGATCACTTTGGGTAAATGTAGACATTATTTACGTAGTGCGCAAACCAGTAACAATGTTGCCGGTTGTGCACGCGTAAATGTAGATTGTTTTGCCCAGCACGTAAAACGGTTACATTTTTGCCGGTTGCGTGCACTGTGTAATTTTGGGTGAATGTAGACAGTTTTCCTCAGCGCGCAAAACTGTCACAATTTTGACGGTTGTGTGTGCTGGGTTAATTTTGGAAAATGTAGACAGTTTTGGTCAGCGCTAAAAACGGTCACAATTTTGCCGGTTGGGTAAATGTATACTATTTTGCTCAGGGCGCAAAACGGTCACAATTTTGTCCGCTGTGCACGCTGGGTAATATTGGGTAAATGTAGACAATTTTGCCCAATGAGCAGACGGTCAAAATTTTTGCCGGTTGTGCACACATGGCAATTTTGGGTAAATGTAGATATTTTTGCACAGCGTGCAAAACGGTCACAATTTTGCCGGCTGTGCGCGTTGGGTAATTTTGGGTAAATATAGGCAGTTTGCTAAGTACGCAAAACGGTCACAATTTTGCCGGTTCTGCGCTGGGTTAATTTTTGTTAAATGTAGCCAATTTTGTAATTTTGGGCAAATGTAGACAATTTTGTAATTTTGGGCAAATGTAGACACTTTTGTTCATCACGCAAATTTTGTAATTTTGGGTAAATGTAGACACTTTTGCTCAGCACGCAAAATGGTCACAATTCTGTCGGATGTGCACGCTGAGTAATTTTGGTTAAATGGAGACATTTTTTGGTCCGCGCGCAAAATGGCACCATTGTGCCGGTTGTGACCATTTAGTAATTTTGGGCAAATGTAGACATTTTTGGTCAACGTGTAAAACGGTTACAATTTTGCCGGTTGTGCGCGCTGAGGAATTTTGGGAAAATTTAGGCAGTTTTGCGCATCGCGCTAAACTGTCACAATTGCGCAAAACGGTCACAATTTTTCCGGCATGGCGCGCTTGATAATTTTGGGTAAATATCGACATTTTTGCCCAGTGCACAAAACGGTCACAATTTTTGCCGGTAGTGCACACATGACAATTTTACCGACATGGCACGCAAAACGGTAACAATTTTGCCGGGTGTGTGCGCTGGGTAATTTTGGTAAATGCAGACATTTTTAGCGTAGCACGCAAAACAGTCACAATTTTGCCGGCTGTGCACGCTAGATAATTTTGGATAAACGTAGACACGTTTGCTCAGCACGCAAAACGGTGACAATTTTTCCGGATGTGCGCGTTGTGTAATTACGGTTAAACGTAGACATTTTATGCTCCGCGCGCAAAATGGTCACTGTTTTGCCGGTTGTGAGCGTTGAGTAATTTTGCGTAAATGTAGACAGTTTTGCCCAGCACGTAAAACGGTTACATTTTTGCCGGTTGTGCGCACTGTGTAATTTTCGGTGAATGTAGACAGTTTTGCTCAGCGCGCAAAACTGCCACAATTTTTCTGGTTGCGCGTTGGTTAATTTTTGGAAAATGTAGACAGTTTTACTCTGCGCGCAAAACGGTCAGAATTTGCTGACAGTGTGCGTTTTGTAATTTTGGACAAATGTAGGCAGTTTAGCTCAGCGCGCAAAAAGGTCTCACTTTTGCCGGCTGTGCGCCCTGGATAATTTTGGGTAAATGTCGACATTTTTGCCCAGTTCGCAAAACGGTCACAATTTTTGCCGGTTGTGCACACATAGCAATATTGGGTAAATGTAGACATTTTTGCATAGCGCGCAAAATGGTCACATTTTTGCCGGGTATGCACGCCGAGTAATTTTGGGTAAATGTAGACATTTTTTGCGCAGCACGAAAAAAACGGTCACAATTTTGCCGGCTGTGCGTGCTGGGTAATTTTGGGTAAATGTAGACAGTTTTGCTAAGTACGCAAAATAGTCATAATTTTGCCGGTTTTACATGCTGGGAAATTTTCGGTAAATGTAGACTATTTTGTAATTTTGGGTAAATGTAGACACTTTTGCTCAGCATGCAAAACGGTCACAATTTTGCCGGTTGTGCACGCTGAGTAAATTTGGTTAAATGTAGACATTTTTTGCTCCGCGCGCAATATGGTCACTATTTTGCCGGTTGTGAGGGTTGGGTATTTTTGGGCAAAGGTAGACTTTTTAGGTCAACGTGAAAAACTGTCACAGTTTTGCAGGTTGTGAACATTGAGGAATTTTGGGAAATTTTAGAAAGTTTTGCTCAGCGCACAAAACAGTCACAATTTATCTGGTTGTGTGCGCTGGGTCACTTCGGGTAAATGTAGACATTTGTGCTCAGTGCGTAAAACGGTAACAATTTTGCAGGTTGTGGGCACTGGGTAATTTTGGGTAAATGTAGACATTATTTTGCATAGCGCGCAAATCGGTCACAATTTTGCCGGTTGTGTGCGTTGGGTAAATGTTGGCAGTTTTGCACAGTCTGCAAAACGGTCACATTTTTGCCGGTTGTGCGCCCTGCGTAATTTTTGGAAAATGTAGACAGTTTTGGTCAGCGCTAAAAATTGTCACAATTTTGCCGGTTGTGCAGGCTGAGTAATTTGGGGTAAATGTTGACATTTTTGTGCAGCGCGCAAAACGGTCACAATTTTGCCGGGTGTGTGCGCTGGTAATTTTGAGTAAATTGAACTTTTTTGCCCAGCGCGCTGAACGGTCACAATTTTGCCTGGTGTGTGCGCTGGTAATTTCGTGTAAATGTAGACAGTTTTGTCCAGTGCGCAAAACGGTCACAATTTTGCCGGCTATGCGCGCTGAGTAATTTTGGTTAAATGTAGACATTTTTCCCCAGAGCGCAAAATGGTCACAATTTTGTCGGTTGTGCGCACTGAGTCACTTTGGTTAAATGTAGACATATTTGGTCAGCGCACAAACCGGTCCCAATTTTGCAGGTTGTGCACGCTGGGTCGCTTTGGGTAAATGTAGGCATTATTTGCGTAGTGCGCAAAACAGCCACAATTTTGCGGGTTGTACATGCTGGTAATTTTGGGTAAATGTCGACTGCTTTGTCCAGCACACAAAACGGTCACATTTTTGCCGGTTGTGCGCACTGTGTAATTTTGGCCAAATTTAGACAGTTTTGCTCATCGCTTAAACTGTCACAATTTTGACGGTTGTGCGTGCTGGGCAATTTTTGGAAAATGTAGGCAGTTTTGGTCAGCGCGAAAAAACGGTCAAAATTTTGCCGATTGTGCATGCTGCGTAATTTTGGGTAAATGTTGACATTTTTCCTCAGATCGCAAAAAAGTCCCAATTTTGTCGTGTGTGTGCTCTGGTAATTTTGGGTAAATGTAGACATTTTTGCCCAGTGCGCTAAACGGTCACAATTTTGCCGGGTGTAGGCGCTGGTAATTTTGAGTAAATATAGACAGTCTTGCCCAGAGTGCAAAACGGTCACGATTTTGTCGGCTATGCACGCTGAGTAATTTTGGTTAAAGGTAGACATTTTTGCTCAGAGCGTAAAACGGTCACAATTTTGTCGGTTGTGCGCACTGAGTCACTTTGGGTAAATGTAGACATATTTGGTCAGCGCGCAAAAACGTCACAATTTTGCAGGTTGTGCGCGCTTGGTCACTTTTGGTAAATGTAGGTATTATTTGCGTTGTGCAGAAAACAGTCACAATTTTGCGGGTTATGCGCGCTGGGTAATTTTGGGTAAATGTAGACGGTTTTGCCCAGCAAGAAAAACGGTCACATTAGTGCCGGTTGTGCGCACTGTGTAATTTTGGGTGAATGTAGACAGTTTTGCGCAGCGCGCAAAAGGGTCACAAGTTTGCCGGGTGTGTGCGCTGCGTAATTTTGGGTAAATGTAGACAGTTTTGCCCAGCATGAAAAACGGTCACAACTTTGCCGATTGTGTGCGCTGTGTAATTTTTGGGAAATGTAGGCAGTTTTGCACAGCGTGCAAAACGATCACAATTTTGCAGGCTGTGCGCATTGGGTAATTTTGGGCAAATGTAGGCAGTTTAGCTCAGCGCGCAAAACGGTCTCACTTTTGCCGGCTGTCTGCGTTGCGTAATTTTGGACAAATGTATACTGTTTTCTCAGGGCGCAAAACGGTCACAATTTTGCTGGCTGTGCGCGCTGGATAATTTTGGGTAAATGTCGACATTTTTGCCCAGTGCGTAAAACGGCCACAATTTTTGCCGGTTGTGCACACATGGCCGTTTTTGGTAAATGTAGAGATTTTTGCACACTGGACAAAACGGTCACAATTTTGCCGGTTGTGCACGCTGGGTAATTTTGGGTAAATGTAGATATTTTTTGTGCGCAGCGTGCAAAGCGGACACAATTTTACCAGCTGTGCGCGCTGGGTAATTTTGGATAAATATAGGCAGTTTTGCTAAGCACGCAAAAAGGTCACAATTTTTTCCGGTTGTGCGCTGGGTTAATTTTGGTTGAATGTAGACAATTTTGTAATTTTGGATAAATGTAGACACTTTTGCTCAGCACGCAAAATGGTCACAATTCTGTCGGATGTGCACGCTGAGTAATTTTGGTTAAATGTAGACATTTTTTTGCCCCACGCGTAAATTGGTTACCATTTTTCCGGTTGTGAGCATTTAGTAATTTTGGGCAAATGTAGACATTTTAGGTCAACGTGTAAGACTGTCACAATTTTGCAGGTTATTCGCGCTGAGGAATTTTCAAAAAATTTTGGCTGTTTTGCTCAGCGGGCAAAACGGTCACAATTTTGCCAGCTTGGCGCGCTAGATAATTTTGGGTAAATGTCTACATTTTTTCCCAGTGCGCAAAACAGTAACAATTTTTCCGGTTGTGCACACTTGGCAATTTTGGGTAAATGTAGACGTTTATGTACAACGCGCAAAACAGTAACAATTTTTCAGGTGTGCACGCTGGGTAATTTTGGTAAATGTTAACATTTTTTGCGCGGCGCGCAAAATAGTCACAATTTTGCCGGCTGTGCGCGCTGGGTAATTTTGGATAAATGTAGACACTTTTGCTCAGCACGCAAAACGTTGACAATTTTGCCGGATGTGCGCGCTGAGTAATTTTGGTTAAATGTAGACATTTTTTGCTCTGAGCGCAAAATGGTCACCATTTTGCCGGTTGTGAGCGTTGAATATTTTTGGGCAAATGTAGACATTTTTTCTCAACATGCAGAACGGTCACAATTTTGCAGGTTGTGCGCTATGAGGAATTTTGGAAACATTCAGACAGTTTTGCTCAGGGTGCAAAACTGTCACAATTTTACCGGTTGTACGGGCTGAGTCATTTTGGGGAAATGTTGACATTTTTTCCCAGCGCGCAAAACGGTCACAATTTTTCTAGGTGTGCGCGCTGGTTATTTTGGTTAAATGTAGACAGTTTTACCCAGCACGCAAAACGGTAACAATTTTGCCGGGTTTGCGCGCTGGTAATTTTGGGTAAATGTTGACATTTTTCCGCAGCGCACAAAACAGTCACAATTTTGTCGGCTTTGCGTGCTGAGTCACTTTGGGTAAATGTAGGCATTATTTACATAGTGCGCAAAAAAATTATAATTTTGCAGGTTGTGCGCGCTGGGTAATTTTGGGTAAATGTAGACAGTTTTGTCCAGCACACAAAACGGTCACATTTTTGCTGGTTAAGCGCACTGTATAATTTTGGCCAAATGTAGACTGTTTTGCTTAGCATGCAAAACGGTCAGAATTTTGCTGACTGTGTGTGTTGGGTAATTTTGTTCAAATGTAGGCAGTTTAGCTCAGCGCGCAAAACGGTCACACTTTTGCCGGCTGTGCGTGCTGGATAATTTTGGGTAAATGTAGACATTTTTGCAAAGCGCGCAGAATGGTCACAATTTTGCCGGGTGTGCACGCTGGAAAATTTGGGTAAATGTGGGTATTTTTGCGCAGCGCACAAAACCGTCACAATTTTACCGGCTGTGTGTGCTGAGTAATTTTGGGTAAATGTAGACAGTTTTGCTAAGTAGCAAAACGGTCATAATTTTGCCAGATTTTCACGCTGGGTAATTTTGGTTAAATATAGACTATTTTGTAATTTTGGGTAAATGTTGACACTTTTGCTCAGCGCGCAAAACGGTCACAATTTTGCCGGTTGTGCGGGCTGAATAATTTTGGATAAATGTTGACATTTTTGCTCGTCGCGCAAAACAGTCACAATTTTGCTGGGTGTGTTAGTAATTTTGGGTAAATGAAGACATTTTTGCCCAGCGCGCAAAACGGTTACAAATTTGCTGGCTATGCGGGTGGAGTAATTTTGGTTAAAATGTAAACATTTTTTGCTCGGCGCGCAAAACGGTCACAATTTTGCGGGTTGTGTGCACTAGGTAATTTTGGGTAAATGTATACATTATTTTGCATAATGCGCAAAACGGTCACAATTTTGCCGTTGTGCGTGCTGGGTAATGTTTGGCAAATGTAGACAGTTTTGCCCAGCGTCCAAAATGGTCACATTTTTGCCGGTTGTGCACCCTGGGTAATTTTGGGTAGACGTGGATAGTTTTGCTCAGCGCACAAAACTGTCACATTGACGGTTGTGCGCGCTGGGTAATTTTTGGAAAATGTAGACAGTTTTGGTCAGCGCTAAAAACGGTCACAATTTTGCCGGTTGTGCAGGCTGAGTAATTTGGGGTAAATGTTTACATTTTTGCGTAGCGCGCAAAGCGGTCACAATTTTGCTGGGTGTATGCGCTGGTAATTTTGAGTAAATGTAGACATTTTTACCCAGCGCGCTAAACGGTCACAATTTTACCGGGTGTGCGCGCTGGTAATTTTCAGTAAATGTAGACAGTTTTGCCCAGTGCGTAAAATGGTCACAGTTTTGTCGGCTATGCGTGCTGAGTAATTTTGGTTAAATGTAGACATTTTTGTTCAGCGCACAAAAAGGTCACAATTTTGCCGTTTCTAAGCGCTGAGTAATTTTGGGTAAATGTAGACAAATTTGGTCAGAGCGCAAAACGGTCACAATTTTGCTGGTTGTGTGCGCTGGGTCACTTTGGGTAAAGGTAGACATTTGTGCTCTGCGCGCAGTCACAATTTTGCGGGTTGTGGGCACTGGGTAATTTTGGGTAACTGTAGACATTATTTACGTAGCGCACAAAACTGTCACAATTTTGCCGGTTTTGCGCGCTTCTTAATTTTGGGTAAATGAAGACAGTTTTGCTAAGCACTCAAAACGGTCACAATTTTGCCGGTTGTGCGTGCTGGGTAATTTTCGGTAATTGTAGACGATTTTGTAATTTTGGATAAATGTTGACACTTTTGCTCAGCACGCAAAACAGTCAAAATTTTGTTGGATGGGCGCTCTGAGTAATTTTGGTTAAATATAGACATTTTTCGTTCCGCGCACAAAATGGTCAACATTTTGCCGGTAGTGAGCGTTGAGTAATTTTGGGTGAATGTTGAGATTTTTATCGTGCTAGACGGTCACAATTTTACAGATTGTGCGCGCTGAGGTATTTTGGGAAAATTTAGACAGTTTTGCTCAGCGCGCAAAACTGTCACAATTTTGCCGGTATGTGCGCTTGTAATTTTGGGCAAATGTATACTGTTTTGCCCAGCGCGTAAAACGGTCACAACTTTACCGGCAATACGCGCTGAATAATTTTGGTAAAATGATGACATTTTTGCTCAGCAAGCAAAATGGTCACAATTTTGCCTTGTGTACGCGCTGGTATTTTTGGGTAAATGTAGACAGTCTTTCGCAGCGCGCAAAACGGTCACAAGTTTGCCGGGTGTGCACGCTGGTTATTTTTGGTAAATGTAGACAGTTTTGCCCCGCGCTCAAAACGGTCACAAGTTTGCCGGGTGTGCGCGCTGGTAATTTTGGGTAAATGTAGAAAGTTTTGCCAAGCACGCAAAACAGTCACAATTTTGTCGACTATGCGCCCTGAGTAACTTTGATTAAATGTCGACATTTTTTCTCAGCACGCAAAATGGTCATAATTTTGTTGGTTGTGCGCGCTGAGTCAATTTGGGTAAATGTGGACATATTTGGTCAGCGCGCAAAACGGTCACAATTTTGCAGGTTGTGCACACTGGATCACTTTGGATAAATGTAGACGTTATTTGCATAGTGCACAAAACAGTCACAATGTTGCCGGTTGTGCACGCGTAAATGTAGACGTTTTTGCCCAGCCCGCAAAACGGTTACATTTTTGCCGGTTGCGTGCACTGTGTAATTTTGGGTGAATGTAGACAGTTTTGCTCAGCGCGCAAAACTGTCACAATTTTGTCGGTTGTGCGTGCTGGGTAATTTTTGGAGAATGTAGACAGTTTTGCTCAACGCGCAAAACGGTCAGAATTTTGCTGACAGTGCGCGTTGGGTAAATTTGGACAAATTTAGGCAGTTTAGCTCAGCGCGCAAAAAGGTCTCACTTTTGCCGGCTGTGCGCGCTGGATAATTTTGGGTAAATGTCGGACTTTTTGCCCAGTGCGCAAAATGGTCACAATTTTGCTGGTTGTGCTCGGTGGGTAATTTTGGGTAAATGTCGACATTTTTTTCACAGCGCGCAAAACAGTCACAATACTTCCGGCTGTGCGCGCTGGGTAATTTTGGGTAAATGTAGACAATTTTGCTAAGTACGCCAAACGGCCATAATTTTGCCGGTTTTGCACGCTGGGTAATTTTGGGTAAATGTAGACTATTTTGTAATTTGCGGTAAATATAGACACGTTTGCTCAGCACGCAAAACGGTCACAATTTTTTCGGATGTGCGCGCTGCGTAAATTAGGTTAAATGTAGACATTTTTTGCTCCGAGCGCAAAATGGTCACCATTTTGCCGGTTGTGAGGGTTGAGTTCTTTTGGGCAAATGTAGATATTTTTTGTTAACGTGAAAAACGGTCGCAATTTTGCAGGTTGTGAGCGCTGAAGAATTTTTGGAAAATTTAGACGGTTCTGCTCAGCGCGTAAAACAGTCACAATTTTGCCGGTTGTGCGGGCTGAGTAATTTTAGGTAAATGTTGACATTTTAGCCCAGCGCGTAAAATGGACACAATTTTGCCGGGTGCGGGTGCTGGTAATTTTGGGTAAATGTAGACAGTTTTGCCCAGCGCGCAAAACGATCACAATTTTGCTGGCTATCCGCGTTGAGTAATTTTGGTTAAATATAGACATTTTTGCTCAGCGCGCAAAATGATCACAATTTTGCCGGTTGTGAGCGCTGAGTAATTTTGGGTAAATGTAGACATATTTGGTCAGCGCACAAAACGGTCACAATTTTGCAGGTTGTGTGTTCTGGGTCACTTTGGGTAAATGTAGACATTTGTGCTCTACGCGTAAAACGGTCACAATTTTGCAGGTTGTGGGCACTGTGTAATTTTGGGTAAATGTAGACATTACTTGCATAGTGCTCAAAACGGTCACAATTTCATCGGCATTTTTGCCCAGGGCGCGAAACGGTCACATTTTGGGTAAATGTAGGCCGTTTTGCCCAGGGCGCGAAACGGTCACATTTTTGCCGGTTGTGCGCCCTGCGTAATTTTTGGTAAATGTAGACAGTTTTGTTCAGCGCGCAAAACGGTCACAATTTTGACGGTTGTGCGCGCTGGGTAATTTTTGGAAAATGTAGACAGTTTTGGTAAGCGCTAAAAATGGTCACAATTTTGCCGGTTATGCATGCTGAGTAATTTGGGGTAAATGTTGACATTTTTGCGCAGCGTGCAAAATGGTCACAATTTTACCGGGTGTGTGCGCTGGTTATTTTGAGTAAATGGAGACATTTTTGCCCAGCACTCTAAACGGTCACAATTTTGCCGGGTATACGCGCTGGTAATTTTGTGTAAATGTAGACAATTTTGCCTTGTGCAGAAAACCGTCACAATTTTACCGGTTATGCGCGCTGAGTAATTTTGGTTAAATATAGACATTTTTCCTCAGAGCGCAAAACGGTCTCAATTTTGTCGGTTGTGCGCGCTGAGTCACTTTGGTTAAATGTAGTCATATTTGGTCAGGGCACAAAATGGTCACAATTTTGCAGGTTGTGCGCGCTGAGTCACTTTGCGTAAATGTAGGCATTAATTGCATAGTGCGCAATTTTGCAGGTTGTGCGCGCTGGGTCACTTTGGGTAAATGTATCCGGTTTTGCCCAGCCCACAAAATGGTCACATTTTTTGCCGGTTGAGCGCACTGATTAATTTTGGCCAAATGTACACAGTTTTGCTCAGTGCTCAAAACGGTCATAATTTTGACGGTTGTGCGTGCTGGGTAATTTTGGGTAAATGTTGACATTTTTATCCAGCTCGCAAAACGGTCACAATTTGGCCGGGTGTGTGCTGGGTAATTTTGGTTAAATGTAGACATTTTTGCTCAGCGCGCAAAATGATCACAATTTTGTCGGTTGTGAGCGCTGAATAATTTTGGTTAAATGTAGAATTATTTGGTCAGCGCGCAAACCGGTCACAATTTTGCAGGTTGTGCGCGATGTGTCACTTTGGGTAAATGTATACATTTGTGCTCAACGCGCAAAACAGTCACAATTTTGTGGATTGTGTGCACTGGGTAATTTTGAGTAAATGTAGACATTATTTGTGTAGCGCGCAAAACGGTCACATTTTCTCCGGTTGTGCACGCTGGGAAATTTTGGGTAAATGTAGACAGTTTTGTCCAGCGCGTAGAACAGTCACATTTTCGTCGATTGTGTGCACTGGATAATTTTGGGTAAATGTTGACAGTTTTGCTCAGCGCGCAAAACTGTCACAATTTTGACGGTTGTGCACGCTGGGTAATTTTTGGAAAATGTAGGCAGTTTTGGTCAGCGCGAAAAACGGTCACTATTTTGCCGGCTATGCGCGCTAAGTAATTTGGGGTAAATGTTGACATTTTTTCTCAGCACACAAAACGGTCACAATTTTGCTGTGTGTGCTCTGGTAATTTTGGCGAAATGTAGACATTTTTGTCTAGTGCGCTAAACGGTCACAATTTTATCGGGTGTACGTGCAGGTAATCTTGGGTAAATATAGACAGTCTTGTCCAGCGCGCAAAACGGTCACAATTTTGTCGGCTATGCGCTCTGAGTAATTTTGGTTAAATGTAGGCATTTTTGCTCAGAGCGCAAAACGGTCACAATTTTGTCGGTTGTGCGCGCTGGGTAACTTTGGGTAAATTTAGGTATTATTTGCGATGTACGCAAAACAGTCACAATTTGCGGGTTATGCGCGCTGGGTAATTTTGGGTAAATGTAGACGGTTTTGTCCAGTGCGCAAAACAGTCACATTAGTGCAGGTTGTACGCACAATGTAATTTTCGCAAAATGCAGACATTTTTGCTCAGCGCGTAAAACTGTCACAAGTTTGCCGGTTGTGCGTGCTGCGTAATTTTGTGAAAATGTAGACAGTTTTGCTCAGTGCGCCAAACCGTCCCATCTTTGCCAGGGTGTGCGCGCTGTGTAATTTTAGGAAAATGTAGGCAGCTTTGCTCAGCGCGTAAAAGGTCAAAATTTTGCGTGTTGTGCGCGTTGGGTAATTTTGGGCAAATGTAGGCAGTTTAGCTCAGCGCGCAAAACGGTCTCACTTTTGCCAGTTGTCCGCGTTGCGTAATTTTGGTCAAATGTATACTATTTTGCTCAGGACACAAAACGGTCACAATTTTGCTGGCTGTGCACGCTGGATAATTTTGGGTAAATGTAGACATTTTTGCCCAGTGCACAAAACGATCACAATTTTTGCCGGTTGTTCACACATGGCAATTTTGGGTAAATGGAGACATTTTTGCCCAGCGCGCAAAATGATCACAATTTTTCCGGTTGTGCACGCTGGGTAATTTTGGGTAAATGTAGACAGTTTGCCCAGCACGCAAAACTGTTACATTTTTACCGATTGTGCGCACTGTGTAATTTTGGGTAAATGTTGACAGTTTTGCTCAGCGCACAAAACTGTCACATTTTTGCTGGTTGTGCATGCTGGGTAATTTTTGGAAAAGGTTGACAGTTTTGCTCAGTGCGCAAACCGGTCAGAATTTTGCTGATAGTGCGCGTTGGGTAATTTTGGACAAATGTCGACAGTTTAGCTTAGCCCGCAAAAATGTCTCACTTTTGCCGGCTGTGCACGCTTAATAATTTTGGGTAAATGTCGACATATTTGCCCAGTGCGCAAAACGGTCACAATTTTTGCCGGTTGTGCACACATAGCAATTTTAGGTAAATGTAGACATTTTTGCATAGCGCGCAAAACGGTCACAATTTTGCCGGTTGAGTGCGCTGGTAATTTGGATAAATGTAGACATTTTTTCACAGCGCGATAAATGGTTACAATTTTCCGGTAATTTCGTGTAAATGTAGACAGTTTTACCCAGTGCGTAAAACGGTTACAATTTTGCCGGCTATGCGCGCTGAGTAATTTTTGGGTAAATGTTGACATTTTCCCTCAGAGCGCAAAATGGTCGCAATTTTGTAGGTTGTGCGAGCTGAGTCAATTTGGTTAAATGTTGACATATTTGGTCAGCGCACAAAACGGTCACAATTTTGCAGATTGTGCGGGCTGGGTCACTTTGGGTAAATGTAAGCATTATTTGCGTAGTGCACAAAATGGTCACAATTTTGCGGGTTGTGCATGCAGGGTAATTTTGGGTAAATATAGACAGTTTTGCCTAGCACACAAAACGGTCACATTTTTGCCGGTTGTGGGCTCTGTGTAATTTTGGCCAAATGTAGACAGTTTTGTTCAGCGCGCAAAACTGTCACAATTTTGACGGTTGTGCGTGCTGGGCAATTTTTGGAAAATGTAGGCAGCTTTGGTCAGCGCGAAAAACGGTCACAATTTTACCGGTTGTGCAGTCTGAGTAATTTTGGATAAATGTTGACATTTTTCAACAGTTCGGTAATTCTAATAGAATTTTTGTGTGAATAGAGAAAACAACCTCCTCTCCTTATAGAAACATCGTTTACTCTCAATTTGTCCTTTTATTTCTCCAAAGCTCCATCGAAATCCGTGCGAGGCCCAAAAATCAGAAAGCGGTGCAATTTCTTGTGTTTTGAATCCGAAAGTTAATTCTTGTTGTATTCTTTCGGAAATGATGGTGGCACACTATCGGAAGCTCAGGAATGAAGATTTCGATCTTTTGATGCCTAGAATGCCCACCTTCATCCATTAGAGTGAGCTTAGGCAGCCAGAAGCCGAAAAATGATTCAAACCAGCTATTTTGGGCAACCGTTGGGTAATTTCAATTGAAATTTCGTGGGAATAGAGAAACAACCTCCTCTCCACATTGAAAAATGTTTACACTCAATTTTTCCTTACATTCCTCCAAAACTATTGAATTCCGTGTGAGTCCCAGAAATAAGAAACGGGTGCAATTGCGTGTGTTTTGAATCCAAGAGTAAATTCTTGTAGTTTTTCTCTAGGAAACGATGGTTTTGCACAATCGGAAGCTCATGAACAAAGATTTCCATCGTTTGAGGCCAAGAATGCCCTCTTTCATCCATTAGAGTGAGCTTGGGCAGCCAGAAGCCGAAAAATGATTCAAACCTGCTATTTTGGGCAACCATTGAGTAATTCCAGTTGAAATATCTAGGGAATAGAGGAAACAACTTCCACTCCAAATAGAAACAACGTTTACTCTCACTTTATCCTTATATTCTTCCAGAACTCTATCGAAATCCGTGTGAGTCCCAGAAATCAGAAACGGATGCAATTGTTTGTGTTTTGAATCCAAGAGTAAATTCTTATAGTACTCTCTTGGAAACGATGATGACACACTATCGGAAGCTCAAGAACGAAGATTACGATCGTTTGAGGCCTAAAATGAAATCCTTTATCCATTAGAGTGAGCTTGGGCAGCCATAAGCCGAATAATAATTCAAACCTGGCAACCGTTGGATAATTCCAATTAAAATTTCATGGGAATAGAGGAAATAATATCCTCTCCACATAGAAAAAAGGTTCACTCTTAATTTGTTCTTAAATTCCTCCAAAACTCCATCGAAATCCATGTGAGTCACAGAAATCATAAACGACTGCAATTTCTTGTGTTTTGGATCCAAGAGTAAATTCTTGTTGTATTATCTATGAAACGATGGTGATGCACTATCATAAGCTGTGAAACGAAGATTTCTATCATTTGAGGCCTAGAATGTCCTCCTCCATCCATTAGAGTGAGCTTGGGTATACTGAAACCGAAAAATGATTCAAACCTGATATTTTCGATAACCGTTGGGTAATTCCAACAGACAGTTCATGGGATTAGAGTGAACAACCTCCTCTCCACATAGAAACAAAGTTTTCTCTCAATTTGTCCTTATATTCCTCTAAAACTCCAATGACATCCGTGTGGGTCCCAAAAATCAGTAACGGGTGCAGTTGCTCGCGTTTTGAATCTATGCATAAATTCTTGAATGTTTCCCTTGGAAACGATGGTGACGCACTATCAGAAGCTCAGGAGAAACGATTTCGACCGTTTGAGGCCTAGATGCCCTCCTTCATCTATTTGAGTGAGCTAGGGTAGCCAGAAGCTAAAAAATGATGCAGAGCTACCATTTTGGGCCACCGTTCGGTAATTCTCATTGAATTTTTGTGTGAATAGAGAAAACAACCTCCTCTCCATTTAGAAACGTCATTTACTCTATATTTGTCCTTTTATTTCTCCAAAAATCCATCGAAATCCGTGCGAGTCCCAAAAATGAGAAAGCGGTGCAATTTTTTGTGTTTTGAATCCGAAAGTAAATTCTGGGAGTATTCTTTTGGAAACGATGGTGGCACACTATCGGAAGCTCATGAATGAAGATTTCGATCTTTTGAAGCCTAGAATGTCTTCCTTCATCCATTCGAGTGAGCTGAGGCAGCCAGAAGCCGAAAAATGATTCAAACCTACTATTTTGGGCAACCGTTGGGTAATTCCAATTGGAATTTCATGGGAATAGAGAAACAACCTTCTCTCCACATTGAAAAATGTTTACTCTCAATTTGTCCTTACATTCCTCCAAAACTATCGAATTCCGTGTGAGTCCCAGAAATAAGAAACAGGTGCAATTGCGTGTGTTTTAAATCCAAGAGTAAATTCTTGTAGTTTTCTCTAGGAAACGATGGTTATGCACAATTTGAATCTCAGGAACAAAGATTTCCATCGTTTGAGGCCATGAATGCCCTCCTTCATCTATTTGAGTGAGCTAGGGTAGCCAGAAGCCAAAAAATGATGCAGAGCTACTATTTTGGGCAACCGTTCGGTAATTCTAATTGAATTTTCCGGGGAATATAGAAAACTACCTTCTCTCCACATAGAAAAATCGTTTAATCTCAATTTGTCCTTATATTCCTCCAAAACTCCATCGAAATCCATGCGAGTCCCAAAAATTAGAAATGGGTGCAATTTTTTGCGTTTTGAATCCGAAAGTAAATTGATGCGTGACTGGTTGTAGAATGTTTGGAGTTCAGAATTGAAGACTAAAACAGAGGATAGAGATCTGAGATAAGGCTATGCCACCACTCAAGATCGGGAAATGGAGTTCACCACAACTGAGATTAAAGGCTAGGCCACCCTCCCAATTGATAAAGAACTCACTTGTCTCACCACTAACCTTCCCACAGTTAGATAAAGAAAACAAGATTAACAACAAGTTTTAAAAGAACATGGAACTTCAGAATTCTCATTCAACACATCTGATCTTTTGAGTTACAAGGACTCTCTTTTAAAGAAGACATACAACATTGATAGTGACATACATCAGCATTTAATAGGCAACAACTTCCAAGGCTGATTACACAACTTACTAGGCTACAACTTACTAGACTACAACTTTCAAGACATTGAATGTTGAAAAAGTAAACAGCCAACAACTTCCAAGGCTGATTACACAACTTACTAGACTACACTTTACTAGGCTATAATTTACTAGGCTACAACTTCCAAGACATTGAATGCTGAAAAAGTAAATGCTACAGTGCATTTCCAAGGCCAAAGTCTTCAAAATTCGTCCAAACTCTTCAGCTCCCCCTTAATTTGAAATCTGAATCTTCATTTGAGTTTAGATGCCTAAATAATCACTTCCCAACATAGTTGATCCATCAAGGAAGCCAACTAAGCAAAACTTGGCCCAAAACAGCTTGAGGACCAACCTGAAATTGAGAGCTAAAGTTGGAGCTCGAAATTTCTTTGATGTCACTTGCTAACATCATCAGATTAGTCATGTGAGTCCCAGAAAAATGATTCAAACCTGCTATTTTGGGCAACCGTTGAGTAATTCCAATTGGAATTTCGTGGGAATAGAGAAACAACCTTCTCTCCACATTGAAAAATGTTTACTCTCAATTTGTCCTTACATTCCTCCAAAACTA